>JASANF010004656.1:0-56016 GCA_030248245.1 Trissonchulus sp. WLG1_4 | reverse complement strand
GACATCTACCCTAAGTTGGAATAGAAAATGAGCTCGCAACAGGTTTTTTGTCAAATATGACAAACTACTGTAAAATTCATACTGGTTCACTTTTGCAGCAAACTGTTGCTTGTTAAGTATATATGTACTATGTAAGTCGCATACAGCAATAGGCAATAGGCTGCGCAGCATTAGATGAATAAGTAAGTTGTTTGTCGCAAGTGCAATAAGCTCGCGTTGCACAAAAAGCACATTGCCTTTTTGACTTTTTTTGAAAAGCAACGTTGATTTTTTCATTGAAAAAATAACATTTTCTTTATGAATGTTGTAGTCTATTGGCTTTAACTGTGGCAAGCGCACGGTTGCTGTAATAAACGTTTAAGGTGAGGTACAATTTTTAGCGCTTATATATTTATAACAAAAAACGGTGTGTCCTACTCCTTGCCCCCTGACTAAGACTCTCAGGCCAGCTGGCCTAAAATTGCGGCCGGTCACAAACACTACATTTCACCGTATGTCCTAAGTCAATATAAATAAACTAGGTACTGAAATATTGTTGTTGGACAGTTTTTTGTTCCTTCTAGAGAAGGAACTATTATTGTTTTGAAATCATCACCGCGCAATGATATTATGCCAGCCACATGGTGATAGGCGCATATGATTAACACGTAAACTCAGTATGGGAACTGACTGCCTTTTTGCTCTTTTTTAAGGCAGATCTTTTTCGCAATTTCTAATGACATAATGCTCTTTCTAATAACACTTTTGCCTGGGTATTGAATTGTCTTTTAACTAAAATTCTGATTTAAAAACTCGTATTTTTAATTTTTCAGACTAGAGACACATGCTTCGCTAATCACGAGATTGTCTAGACTGATGTCTGTTTTCATACTATTTCCACATAGTCATAACAAATAGCGCTACACATCGAAGTAGCGTGGTAGAGTGGTCAAAAGCGCTAGTCAAAAAAATGTTGCTACCCTACTTCGAGGGTTTGACCCCCACATGCTGATAGCTGACTTTTTTGCAAAAAATTTACGCAGTTTTTGTCAGCAAAACACTCTTTTGACAGGAGTTTTAGTCAAATATGCGAGTGCGTGCTGTAATCACGACACGAGCCGTTCCAGCAACTATGGCAACTATTTGTGAAAATCGTTAATTTATAGTTTGATTTCAACGCAAAAACTCTGAAAGGCGTGTCTACACGAGGCCGAATCGTCACGAGGCCGAAAATGTTGCACAAGGCCGAATCGTCACGAGGCCGAATCGTCGCCAGGCCGAATCGCCATTTTTAAACGTGTGCTTTATTTAGGCTTGGGCTTAGGCTTAGGTTCAGGCTTAGGCTTAGGCTCAGGCTTAGGCTTGGGAAATAGGTCAGAAAATAGAAATTTTTAGGAAAAATTGTGACAGCTAAGCCTAAACATTGCATTAAAATAATCAAAGCGATTCGGCCTGGCGACGATTCGGCCTCGTGACAATTCGGCCTTGTGCAACATTTTCGGCCTACCCCCCCCCCCCCTCAGTTGAGCACGGGGTCTTCAGTTGAGGGGGGGGTACCCCCCCTTAAAACCGTACATAAACGGGCTATTTCGCGCTGCGCATTGGACGCACGCCCGTAGGCATAATAGGAAGAGTGTCATACTCTTCCTATTATGTACTCTTGATACTACCAGAGATGCACGGGGTGAATCGGCGAGGGGGGGGGGTGCCCGACCCCTGGCGGAAGGGGGGGTGGTCCCTAGTTTTGGCCATTTTTCGGCGACAGCCGAAAATTTTTAAGAATTTTTCGATTTTCAACTCATTTTTGGGGTACATTTTTCGCCTCAGGCGAAAATTTTTTGCAATTTTTCAACTTTTTACGCATTTTTGGGTCACTTTCTTGGCCATCAGAGGGGGTTGAGGGGGGTGCCGGATGTCTGAGGGGGGGTTTCCGACCCCCCTCAGGGGCGGTGGATACCCCCCCTACCCCCCCCCTAAGTGCATCTATGCATACTACATATTACATAATAGAGAAGAGTATATATGACACTCTTCCCTATCCTAGCTAATCGGCCCGGACGATGCTCCGGCCGAAATTTGCCTTTTACGCCTTGATTTCAGGGAGGGGTACCCCCCTCGAATCAAGACATGTCTTGATTTCAGGGGAGGACCCCCCCTCAAATCCGGGAAGTGTCTTGATTTCAGGGGGGGTACCCCCCCTGGTTTCAGCATACTGCCAGCGCAAATTCGGGGGTGTCTTGATTTCAGGGAGGGGGGGTACTAGGGCTGGGCACGGTTACAAAATCACTATCCGTGTACACGGTTAGTTTCGAAGGCTAGTAACCGCGTGTACGCGCTAACTAACGGTTACTGCAATTATCCGCGTGTACACGCTAATTATCCGTGTAACCGTGTAACCGTTTACACGCTAAGTATCAGTGTAGCCGTTTACACGGATACTAACCGTGTAAACGGTTACACGGTTACTAACGGTTACACGGTCACTAAACGGTTACACGGTTACTAAATGGTTACACGGTTACTAAACGGTTACACGGTTCGGTTACACGGTTACTAAACGTCAAGAAGCAGAGGGGGAGGAATGACCAAGGGAAGATACGAACCACCCATCTCTAGATCTGCAGACCAGCAAGCTACCATATCAGCTACTGGGACAATACTGAGCTGTCAGTATAAATGCCTTTTATATCTTGAAGAATATAGCTTGCACACACATGCGTATATGAAGTAATACATAAATCCAGCAGCCAAACGAACATTTTTCTTAACGGGTACACGAAGTCGGAAAACGGATAGTGTAACCGGTTACACTGTCCGTTTAGAGTAACCGTTTACACTATCCGTTTAGAGTAAACAGTTACACTATCCGTTTACAGTAACCGGTTACACTATCCGTTTAGAGTAAACGGTTACAGTATCCACGGTTACTGTGTCTTAACGTGTACACGCTGTAACCGCTAAGTAACCGCGGATAGTGACCCCTTACCGTGTACACGCTAAGCTTAGCGTGTACACGGTTACACGCGTGTACACGGTTCGTACGGTGTAACCGTGCCCAGCCCTAGGGGGTACCCGCCCCTCGTTTCAGCACACTGCCACGGTGGTGTCTTGTTTTCTGGGGGGGGGGGGGTACCCCCCTCGTTTCAGCACGTTACCAGCTCACCACAGAGTTCATGTTCATGCTGGCAGTGTGCTGAAACGAGGGGGGGTACCCCCCCCCCCTGAAATCAAGACACCACCGAATTTGCGCTGGCAGTGTGCTGAAACGAGGGGGGTACCCCCCCTGAAATCAAGACACTTCCCGAATTTGAGGGGGGGTCCCCCCCTGAAATCAAGACACTTCCCGGATTTTAGGGGGGTCCCCCCCCTGAAATCAAGGCGTAAAACGGCTATTTCGGCCGGAGCATCGTCCGGGCCGATTAGCTAGGATAGGGAAGAGTGTCATACTCTTCCCTATTATGTACTCTTGTCTAAACGGATAGTGTAACCGGTTATTCTAAACGGATAGTGTAAACGGTTACTCTAAACGAATCGTGCAACCGGTTACACTATCCGTTTTCCGACTTCGTGTACCCGTTAAGAAAAATGTTCGTTTGGCTGCTGGATTTATGCAAATTAGTTTACACTTGTGCGCAAGTGATATGCCTGTGTGTTACTTCATAAACACATGTGTGTGCAAGCTATAGTCTTCAAGATATAAAAGTAGGTATAAAACAAAAAGTATAAGTGTAGGTTATAGCACGATGTAGAGTGCACTCAGTAATTTATACGCACTGTTACGTGAAACTCCAAGTGCATGAACGAGTATATATGTGTATATATATATATATATATATGTGTGTGTGTGTGGAGAGCCTAACCAGGTCCGAGCAAAGAGGTGATCAGTCGCCTACCTGACTACGAACTTGGGCAAAAGGAGACAAGCGCAACGGAGTAATAAATGGGTTTATTGATATAGAAATACACAGGGACAGGGCATGACTGCAGAGATACAGTTGGGACAATATAGGGAACACGAGGGACACAACTTACCCACCCAGCAGAAGAATACAAACTAACTGGTCTGGTCGTATCGAAGAAGATTAGCTACAGAACCCGAGGGACTCACACAGAAGAGTACACTAGGATTAGATTAGATTAGATTATTAATATATATAAAGACTAATTCGAGAGCAAAACCAAAGTATGTTTTACAGTTTCCACTCGACTCCTTATTACCTGTGAAGAACATTTCAATTTTTTGAACGATTGCGTACAATTTGGAATCATTCCTAACGGCTTTAGACTTAAACAAAGCCTATGTCTTTTTACGGCTTTTACCGGACGGCCGGCCGGCCGAAGTTCTACTCTACGCCGGAGCCGGCCGGCTGCTTTCGCGGCCGGTCACAAACACTACATTGACGATATTCTGTGTGTATGGACTGGAAGTCAACATGACCTAGAATTGTTTCTAGAAAATTTAAATGCGGAACACAGCTCGATTAAGTTCACAACTGAAATCTCACAAACAACCGCTACATTTCTAGACGTCAAAATGACATTAACTGAAGAAGGTAAAGTAATCACTGATTTGTACGCCAAACCGACCGACAAACAGCAATACTTGAATGCCAAAAGTTACCATCCAAGAAAAACTAAACAGAGCATCGTTTATAGCCAAGCACTACGCTTAAAAAAGATATGTTCAGAAAATTTGCAATACAACAACAGACTCCAAGAGCTAACTTGCAATTTTATTAATCGTGGATACAACACAGGTCATATTCAGAAACAACTGGCTAAGGTACCAAACAACAGGACCGGTATTTTTGGAAAAGAAAACAAAAAAGTCACAGGTCGTCACATCATATCACTACCCTTTTACCATTCCCTCCCAGCGTTGCTTCACCGCTCTTTACGCCATAATCATCATTACTATCGGCGGCGTATAATGCAGATAATAAGGAGCCCCCGGACCTACCAATGATCGCATACTCCAAACATAAAAATCTCAGCAATTTACTAGTCCGCTCCAAATTTTCGACAAATACACCAACTTCAAGGCAGTGCTTGTCTCAAGCTTGCAATGGGGGCCATGGTTGTCGCTACTGCGATTTAATGAGCCCAACGACCGATATGCGTAGCTCTCAAAACGAAATTTGGTATGAAATAAAAGCAGACGGAAATTGTCAGTCAAAGGATCTTGTCTATCTCACAAAATGCCGTTAATGCGCAGCCCAGTATGTTGGTGAAACGGGAAAACAACTACACTCGAGAATCAACGCACATAGAGTTTGCATCACAAATATTGCAAAATCAAAGGAAAATCAACGCAAACTCCTACCAAGCTGTAATACCACAATAGCTAGACATGTTAGCGACACTAATCACAGTTGCTCGGACATGCGAGTAGTTATATTACAACAAAATTTCAACAACAACGAACTGACTAGAAAAAACTGTGAAGCAATTTGGATTGATAAAATGGGAACTCTGTTTGAAGAATCGAGATTGAACAGTTACGACAATGATCACCTCATTCTATTGTAACTATAACTGTAGCCCATAGGAAGCCTGCCGCAGGCCGCAGCACAGGCTATTTGAATAAAATATATTTTTATATTCAGAGACGTTTCTAACGACCTTATATTTACTAATATTAACTGCACTGCTACTGCAGTCCGTCTCTTCACTCCACACTAATGACTGGTCAACATCGCCATCTGACTGCTATTTTACTTGTACCACTTGAATGTCCTACAGTATTGGAAGTCTTTTCAATCCTGGACCGATACATGTAGACAAAAACCAACGACTCCTTGTTACCTGTGAAGAACATTTCACTTTTTTGAACGATTGCGTACAATTTGGAGTCACTCCTAACCGCTTTAGTCTTAAACAAAGCCTATGTCTTCCGAAATCAACATCAGATTTACAAATTCAACATGATCAAATATTAACAGACAATTCATGGAAACTCATACGACTATCCATGCAACATTTAATGCATATTCACGTATCAAATCTTGTCGATGTATCCTCAGAGGCTGGCAATTGTTATCGCAACAAACTTCATGACCCAAAACAAACCAAACTGGAAAGACTAATTCGAGAGCAAAACCAAAGTATGTTTTACAGTTTCCAAAATCAAAAAGATACTGCAAAGAACAACAAAAGCCGCAGCTTGCATCAGACAAAATCAAAACCAAAAACAGACATATTGCTAACGCCTGAGATACGCAGATACAAAACCAAAGTCTTTCGTAACTCTAACAACACGCAAAATTTACCAACAGCTTACTGCCTTGATTATCGGCAATCTGATCACACTGATCACCGACAATAGTTTACATTGAACCAGTCGTCACAATAGATTCACACGAGCAATCGCTGTTAAACAAGGGTCTAAATTTTGTACCAACGCCAAGACATGTCTCCTTGCTATCTACAATCAACAGCTTTAAAACTTTGCAGAGTAGATTACTACACGAATTTAAATCAAACCAATACGCTGCTTCATTATGTCAAACTTACATTTCAAACATCATTTCGGATCTAAAGCGTAGCTTACAGTCACTAAATTTCAGTTTTAATCTAACACGTGAAGAAACTATAGCTCTAAAGAAACTATCTTTCCGCAACGCCATTGTTATAAAACCAGCAGACAAAGGAGCGGGAATTGTCATTCAATCGAAAACTACCTATGACAATGAAACTTTAAAACACCTGGGAGACAAAACAACGTATAAAAGGCAGCACAGTAATCCAACAAATCAGTACAAAGCAGAAATCGATGATTATATTGACAATTTAGTCGCTAAACAGACATATTACAACAAAATTTCAACAACAACGAACTGACTAGAAAAAACTGTGAAGCAATTTAGATTGATAAAATGGGAACTCTGTTTGAAGAATCGGGATTGAACAGTTACGACAACGATCACCTGATTTTATTGTAACTATAAAAGGCCTGCCGCAGGCCAAAGTACAGGTTTTTTCAATAAAGAATATGTAGATTTCAATAAAGAATATATTTTTTAAGACAAATCTTGGTCATTTTGGACCAATCTTTGTCTTTTTTTGGTAACTAAGCTTTGTCCTTTCGCAAATACCTTCGTCTATTTGGAACAAGCTTCGTCTTTTCAGACAAACCTTGGTCCTCTTGGACAAACCTTCGTCTTTATTTTGTAACGAAGCTTGGTCTTTTTGGACAAACGTTCGTCTTTTTGGACCAAGCTTCGTCTTTTAGGACAAACCTTGGTCCTTTTGGACGATGCTTCGTCTTTTTCTGGTAACGAACGTTCGTTACCAGTAACGAATTGGAAACTTTTTTTGCAATGTACTGTATATATATATATATATATATATATATATATATATATATATATATATATATATATATATATATATATATATATATATATATATAATCTTATATAAAAAATTTAGTAAAATTTACGTATTTAGAAAATCGTGATTTTAGTGTTTTTCAATATATCAAGCATATTCATCAAAAATGACATTTTGCGACCGCTCGATCAACGTTATGGCAAGCAAAACGAGCTATTGATTGTGCAATAGCTATTCACTTGTGAAGAGAAATTGTAAGCCGAAATTTCACTCACGTTTGGTCTACAGTGAATGCTAATTTGTATCAATCACTTCTTATTTTGTGTTTGAGTGTGTTTGCCATTGTGCATCTAAAATTGACCCCAAACGGCTGTTTTTTGAAAAGTCATATTTCAGGAGCGCCACCTTAAACACGTTTAGATTGAAGAAAACGCGGCTTTCCGAAAAAAATTGTGGCAACGCCCCTTAGTGAAGGGTCAGATGTCGGCGGTCATATCTCAGAAAAAATGAAATAAGTGTTCTTGAAACAGAAATTCTGTTTTGCTTTACTAAGAAAAATAGGTCCACTATTTCCCCCGTCCCAACTGCAGTTAAAGTGGCGCTCAGGGGAACCGACTTTGGCGTTTAATTGTTTTCAGCGATATTTTTGACCATAATATCTTGAAGAGAAGTTGTTTAGAATAAAAAGAGCTTTCATTTGATGTGCATATTATGCTAAAAATTTTGACCATTTTTGTACTTCTAGCGAAAATTTAGTTATCGCGATATAAATTAATTGCATATTTCACTAAAATGTGCGTTTTCTTAGCTTTAAATTGAAGTATTGAACATGCAAATTTGTTGAAGCTTTTCTGAGCTATTTAGCCGCGAAAATAGCAATCCAAAAATGAATCACCTAAAAAGCTGAAAAATCTTCCAAAATGTCAAATTTTTGATTTATTTTCTTAAAAAATTGATAATGGCTTTTGGTAACTTTTTTAACGGAATTATGCATTACTAGGAAAGGTCTAATTTTTGAAAATGTGAAACGTGTGGGCAAACCTCACATTTTTGCGTAGCGAAGTCGACTACTTTTTTTTGA
The DNA here is from genome assembly GCA_030248245.1 of Trissonchulus sp. WLG1_4. NCBI lineage: Eukaryota > Metazoa > Nematoda > Enoplea > Enoplida > Ironidae > Trissonchulus > Trissonchulus sp. WLG1_4. The sequence continues at coordinate 47,624 of JASANF010004656.1, read as the reverse complement.
TCTAGCTCCCTGCTGCCGATTGGAATCCAGTTGAAATTTTGCACAATGAAAGAAAGAATATAAATGCAGACGTCGAATTTTTTCGATTTTTAATTTTTGGCTCTCAGCACTTTTTGTAGCCGCTCAAACACAGCTGATTTTTGAAAAATCGATTTTTTGGAAAATCAATAACCGAAATTGAAAATCGAAGACTTTTGACGTCTAGATTTTTGAAAGATTTTTCGATCGACACCAAGATCATCAAAATCGGTTGAGATTTCGCCGAGCTAGGTCGAAAACAAAATTAGTGTGAATAGGAAATTTGACATGGTCATAAAATTTGACATAATTGCATTAAAGTGCTGAAGAGTACTTGGAAATAGGTTTTTTTGAGCCCACTTTGACATAAAATTAAAGTGGTATTGCTACTCATTGCATGAGGTTAGTTCCAAACATGACTTTTTTTGCTGAGCGCTACCTTAAGTCCCAATAATAAAAAATAGGTCCACTATTCACCCCGCCCCAATTGAACCCCAAATGTACAGTACTGTGCAATAAAAAGTTCCTTGTTCGTCGGCGTACGGCGAGCATCGTCGTTCGCAAAAAGTGACGAACGGTGGCCGGAAAGTGACGAACAAAAAATTTTCAACTTTTCACTTTTTTACATTGAAAATGTGTTTTGGAGCACTTTTGGAAAAATTTTTTGTTCGTCATTTTCCAGCCACTGTTCGTCACTTTTCGCGAACGACGAAACTCGTCGTACGCCGACGAACAGGGAACTTTTTTTGCACAGTACTGTAGAAATATGACAGTCAAAATTGAAATTTTGCCTGAACTTTAACCTTCAATTTCTCAGCTCACCCTCACAGACATGCTAGAAACTCCGTGATATTTGAAAACGCTTCGTCTATGTGTGTACATTTCAAAAATAGCAAAATCTTGGGAAAAATTTTACTATTAAGGAAGTTAGAGTCGTTTTAGTACCGCCGGTTTTTCGCTTGTTAACAGAAAAGTTTCTAAGTCTAGTTCTCCGGCCAAGGCTGAGCGCAAGACAAATTTAGTTTAAAGTTGAAATTTCCTGCCTACATATATATACTGCCTATATATATCCTGTTTGCATATACAATGTATGTAATGTATCAGTATCATACAAATCAGTGATCAGTCATTTTTTTTTAAATCATCATTTTTAAACCCACAGTTTACATAAATTTACACTTTAAATGATTTTAAAGCTCCGGCTTCTGGGGCTGCCGCCTCCAGACCCCTGCAACTTACTTAGATGTTACGACAAGTGCTGGCTAAAACTTCTTTTTAATGCAAATTGTAGTTCAAACAAGTTGGCCCCTAAAAGGGGCAGATTCCGCTGTAGTGGCGTTAAATTCTTTGATCGACAGTGGCTATTCTGTTTTGGTCAAGTCAAGACTCAAGAACTCAAAGCCAGCTGCTCATTGATCAAGCATTTGCTGAGTGCTTTCCAACTTAAGATAGCAGCTACACATACAAGGACACACCCAAACTTGAGTCGCCTGTGGAGAAAACAGTGTATTTTAAAGCGACAATGAACAAACTCAACTTTTGACTTTGAACCCAGACTTTGTATGCGAAAAAGATCTAACAGTGTAGTCATACTGTATTTGGTGAAAGTGACTGAGTTCAATAGTGAGTTGTGACGTAAATGAAAGGGCTTTTTAGTATTATCAACTACAGTAGGTACAATATGTACATAGGTATGTATTTACTTTATATAATCACAAATTACTAAGAGGGAGATACATAGATGTACTGCTGCAAATATGAATATTTGTGGAGGAAGCAGCATAAAACAACCAGTTTCAGAGCAACTTGTTACAGTCTTAAAAATAGCATGAACTCCGCAACGTTTGAGGAAGAGCGTGGAATAGATCAATTTTCATTGTTCGGTCACTATATTGATATATGTAGGCTAAATACACTCAAGTTTACGATTCTTTTCTCGAAAAGATATGTAGAATTATAGTCATTCGTTACCCTTGAATTTTCTTTTCAAGCCTCTAAAACCATCAGTTTTGCAATCCTGCTATTTTCCAGTTATCCAGTTCGGCGTTACTCTGCGTAATACTTTTGTACACTAGATAAACTTTTGAGAATTTAAAAATCAAGGGCGACGTGATTAAAAAAAGCGCTGAACTTCTCCATCACCATTCAACTATCTGCTCCATTGGCTTGTGCACAACTAAAAATCCTGCAACTACATCTTCGCGTACGTGGACGACCAGCCAACGTCAATCACAACCACAGCTGCAGACTGATTGCCAGAATGGCAGACAAAATATTTGACGCTAATTTGCATAATACTGAGTACAAGCCCCACCTGCGAAAACTCATTGGCTGTCATTGTCACATACGTAAGCCCAAAATGAAGTGATTGGTTACGTGTTTTTAATTAATTTGCATAAACGTTGCATTGGCTAGCCAATTTAACATATGTCTGTTAAAAGCCAGACAGAGAAAAATTAACAGGGGGGGGATGTGGCAACCAAAACAAAAATTCAAATTTTGAAACGTTTATACGTATTTTAAAAAATTTCAGGCCGAACTCATGAAAAAAATATTTGTAGATGTCAAATAGGACATTTAGTTTTTAGATAAAGCAACTTCTAGCACTTTATAGCCCCCAATGGCAAAAAAAATACTGCCATATACTAGGCCTATGATAAGCATAGGCTGCAAACAAAGTACGTATATAACTTACATACAAACTATGTGCCAAACCCATTCCAATTATTCCGCCTCTGGGCGGAATAAAAATTATAAAAGGCTAAACCAGTGCAGGTTCGGCGGGGGCGGGAGGAAATTCAAACTCATATTTTTTAACGTAAAAACACGTTTTATAGGTTTTTTGACGTTCTGAGCTGATTTTTGCACTTTCCAAGCGAAAAACATCTATTTTTTTGAAAAAAGTCAAATTTTGTCGAAAATCATTTTCCGACCTTCAGGGTCTAATTTGCAAAAATTATCACCAATACAGTTGTAGTATCAGTCTGAAGTTTGATCATCATAACGTAACATATAATATATAATATTTCATTCAATATTCAATATTCATATAATATTTAATTCAGCTTTGTTTCCAACATATTCTGCTCATTTATACCCAAAAATGGTAATTTTTTAAACTAATATACATATATAAAATAGGCAAAATAAATATCTATCGTTAGCATACATGTGTTAAACCCTGAACCGGGGGACCAATGGAGTTATGGAGAAATGCGCGGAGCACTCCCAAAGATTTTGACCGTCGCCTAAACGTCCCAGTTTAGAGAATAACGCCTAGCTTCGAGCTAGGTTTTTACGAGTCAATCGCCTGAAAATCACTCAGTTGACAGGTCGGTTCACCACAGGCGGATGGTGAAACCACAAAGCCTACACGGTCCGACTACGGCCGGCAGCTAACTAACTAGACTACTCTAAACTATCCTTAGAACACAGTATTTGAAAAGTTGAATTTACTGACACGGAAAAGGCAACGGAAATCAAATACAAAACAGTGGGCGGTAATTTATAATAAAAACATTATAACGTGGAAAGAACTCACGAATTTAAAATGCGCCAGGCGCCTCAGAAACGGTCCCTAAGATTTACGCACGACACATACCCATCCTGTGAAATTTGGCGTGCAGCGAGAGCGAGGAAAAACAGACCGAGCTTCGTCGGTCAAGCCAAAAGGTCTCACACTACAGAAAGCGCGAGCTGTTACGAAGTCAATTTGGAAAACTATCGGAGTCCTTCCCATAAATTTCCATTGGCAAATATAACGTCTCTACTGTGTTTACGTAATTTTCCAACAATTTGGCAATGTGCAACTTCAGAATTTAGAGAGCAGATTTTATAATTTCTGTAAACATAATGAAGAAACTTTAGCTCTTGGCTTGGCTTGCTGCTACGTGGAACTGTTTCATCAGCAACGTTAATGCAAAGCCAAGTTCGCACGTGATCTCTACACGAAAGAGAAGCGATCAAAAAAGTGAAATAAACATTGCCAAATTGCGTCTTTGATGCGCGCTTGTTAGTTGTGTAAACTTTGAGTAGAAAGAGATTTCTCATCGTTGAAATGTCAACCTCCACTAGTGGCAGCCCTTACGAGTACAACACATGTACACGGGGTCTCGGTCTGGGGCCGTATTCTCAAAATTACCTGCAGGTAAAGTTAGGCTAACTTTACTCAAAGGTAAGGTGAAGGTAAAGTCGTATTCTCAAACAATGACTAAAGCCAATGTGATAGCTAAGGTTATCTTTAATATTCGGGTCGAAAAGTGCTTTATCATGTTTCGCAGCAAAAGTTTATGTATTGTGTAAGTTTTTGACCCCAACCGTCAACGTTAACCGTGTTTTCAATTTTAACTTTACCTTTACCCACAGAATTAACTTTACCTTCACCTTACCTGTGGGTAAAGTTAGCCTAACTTTACCTGCAGGTAATTTTGAAAATACGGCCCCTGGGGGGAAAGCTTGTCCCAGAATTTTCAAAATTTTATGGGGGCTTGTCCCGACTTTTCGAAGGCTTGAGCTAACAAACACAAAAACGCAAAAATTTTCAATTTTTGCCAAAAAATTGGGTATTTTCGGCAAAATTTGGCTGTTTTTAGAAATGTTTTAGCTTTTTGCCCATTTTTAAAGCATTTTACGGCGATCTGGGGCCATTTTTGAGTGTTCGGGCACATTTCTTTCAGCATCAAGGAGGGGGGCTTGTCCCGGTGGGTCAAATCTGAGGGGGGCTTGTCCCGGATTCTTAAATCTGGGAGGGGGGACTTGCCCCACCCCCCAGACCCCCCATGTACATCTGTGATCGTTAGACTGAGCTCGCATTCTTTTTGCATAGACAATAAATTGATTACATTTTCCGTAAAAATAGCCATTTTTAGTTAAAAGGAGCAATTTTTAATAATGAAGAATAATACCATACATCGAATTCAAAACGTCACTGAGGTTAAGCATCACGCTGTCGCTGATAGCCAATTTCGGTTCAAAAGTTCAGTTTTATTTATAATTCCACAGTAGTAAGTATCCTTTTACTTGATGCAAGTGTAAGGCGACTCGTTGCCGCACCTACGAATGGCCCACGTGGGAACGGTAGGTCCCAGCTTTAGGGGAGAGTCATCCCTCGCCCTTAGCCTTAACCTAACCGCCAGCAGGGCTTCCTGGTATGATGAGCGGTGTCTTCCGTGCGGGCCGGGGTTGCCGAACACCGACGGGAAAGGGGCTTACCTACTCTACGGGGCAAGGCGCAGTAGGCGCAGCACACAAAGCAATATGGCCTGCTACAGCCTGAAAAGGCCTCCCAATAGCGTGAGGGGTAGCGAGCAGCGATCAGGCATACCACGGCGCATACGGAACGCAGGATAGGGAGGGCCCTCTTGTCCGATACTGCTGGAGAATACACCAAAAAGTAGACCAGACACGGCAGGGCTTCTAAGCTGAAACTGCCCAACAGGACACGCGTACGAACCAGTAAAAGAATACGTTTAATTGAAACCACCAAAGGCCATTTCGGCATAAACAAGGCAACCAGGGCAGAAAACGAGACAATATAATTTCTCACCGCACAGACCACAGAACTATACCCACACTGACAGTTAATCCTGCCGTCTACTGTACAACACAGTCTGACTAAGCGTCTACACGCAGAAGGGATGTCATGTACGTACATAATGTTAAAATACTATGAGCGTGTATTCATAAATATGTAATGTTAAAAGGTAAGTGAAGTGTGAATAAGGGAGTAAGGGAGGGTCTCCCAAGTGTAGCCTTACAGATCTTCCCCTCCTCACTTAATTGTGCTCCTGCACAATTAGGCAAGAAGCAAGAAAACCGTAAGCCGACACAAGTGGGGTGTTGGGAGTGGGAGTAGGGTGAATTTTGAGAAGATTTAGATAGAATTTTAAACCCCGGGAGGGCTCTTTCCTTCCTCACTTATGAATTTTCCCACACAATTTATACCCAAAGAATATATACTAAAACATAATATATTACTACAAAACATACAAAATACACACAGAAAATCACTAAGCGAATCACTGAGTTATCGATGAGATTGATTAGTTCCAAAACAAGTGAGGTAAGTTGGACAAATTTTGGCGAATATACAAAGCGTTCATTAGTTACACAGTATCACAAGTACGACAAAAAAGTTCCAAATTAAGGCAAGTATAGTTCGAACAAATGGCACATGAGGCAAAATATAGTTAGTATACAGTCTGTACCGTTCACAGTTCCAAGGTTCCCTAATCACAATAATCCTCAGGCCGTGGGTAGAATCTCGGTGTACTGGGGTGGGTGTCGCCATAGGCGCCGCAACAGAAGGCAGGGGGGGGGGTTAGACGATTCACCGATTGAAACATATTACGCACCATTGACAGTTCGAGATTTGAGCAATTATTACATAGTTCACCGTTCCAAAATTGAGCACTAGCGCCGAGGTAGATGTAGCGATTTTTGGGCGCGGCAGCAGAGGTAGAAGGCTGCAGTTTGAGCACTGAGGATTCGATCGCCGGTCCAACATTGGATGGCCTCCATTTGGGCGTGACACGTCTGGCATGCGTCTAATGGTGCCTCATTGGCTCCCACTGGCGTCACCATCAATGCACTGCACCGAAGGCTGTTGTGGCATGGGCGTAGGCACAAGTTATAGATACAGTATACACACTACAAAAATCACACATACACCAGTTCAAATACCACAAATCATAGCACGCAAATAAGGCAACAACAACAAATTAAAGCACAGGGCAAAACAAAACAAATTAACACAAGTTACTACAAGTTATCAATACCAAAAATAAAGCACATATTAAAGCATACAAAACAAGTGACATATTGTAGCGAATCTTTACACAGCCAATTACAGACAAAATGAGAAAAATAAAAATTTTTGGTTTATATGATTATAATGTGTCTTTGTATTTTAGATTAAATGCCTTTTTTTGAAGAAAAATAGAAGAAATATGAAAAACGAAAAAAATGACAAGAATAACACAAAAAAATACCCGAACATTATTATGCATTACGTAACAGTCACAAAAATAAAATTTTATTTACATTGATGATTTTCATTGTCTCTTTGGCGTAGATAGTTGGCGTAATTAGCGTCTTTTCGCGTAATAAGAGACAGTTCGCTGGCTACGACCTAGCGACTGGGCGGCTTGCGTTCGCGCACGAGTCGAACGAGTAGATCGGGCAGAGCGGGCAGCGTGAGTGGAACGAGTGACAACTGCGTGAGTCACCTCGCGCTGTTGCTCCGCGGGCATGTTACGGTAGGGAATGTAAGCGGGTCCTGTGTTGACGATAGGGCCGGTAACCCTTTGGAGACCTGGGTCATTCGCCCCGGGGCGTTCCAGGCGTGGGACTTCAATGCGGAAGGGCGTCGTTTGCTGAACAGATGCCGCTGCGCCTTCCGGTCTTATGGTGGGCGTATCCATCCGTGGCGGCCATTGTTCGTGCTCCTCAACCTCCACGTCGGACAGTTGTTCGATGACCGACTGAGGCAGTGAGGCGGGTTCCGTCTCCATAGGCCGTTCCTCTTGTTGTTGCTGAGGCGCTCGATAGAGTCCTCAAAGAGTCGAGCTGATTCGTTGGTGATGTTGCTTTGGTCCGTAGTCACATGGGTCGTGACGTTATGGTTCTTATCGAGCTGATCGTTCCTGGCATTCGTGCATAAGTTGGTTTGACAGTAGTCGGCGTCGAGCTTTGATCATGAGCTCTATCCTTTCCTGTCCTTCCTGTTGGTGCTGATTTCCTGCAGGGCGGTCAGCTCATTTACCAATTGTTGCAGCACATGTTCCACGGATTCATCTTCTGTGCAAGAGCTAGATTGGTTCGGATTAGGTCGAGATTCATGGTGTCTCGTGACCCCGTTAGTCTCTCTCACCTCCTGTTCCATGCCTGCAGCAAGTCGGTCTCCTGCAGCTTCTGAATCCATGAACTCGTCATCCGATGACAGTTCGAATTCTTCTTCGATGTCCCAGGAGTCTTGGGATCCTGTCGTCTCCGTTGTCTGAATCTTCCCGCTGTGGTGTAGCTTTGGCAGCTGTTCTATTCTCTGCCTCTTGGCCTAGGTGGACAGCGCCGCTGCCGCGATCCCACCAGCGTTCGTTCCAGTCACCGCACCTCTGAGGTTTGGCTCCGACCGCGTCAAGGAAGCCTTCGACGTCGCCGGTCGGTTCAAGAGGGGGTCCACTGCGCTCATTTCCGGGGATGGAGGAGCGTCCACAGTTGGCGGGGTCTGGAAATTGATGATTTTAGAGCCCTGGATGGTGCTGGTTTCTTCCGCATTGGCCTCGTCTTCCAATTGTCCCGCTTAAGCAATAAATGAGCAAATGTTCCAATTACTCCAGTCGGAGAGCAGCAAGATTTAAACGAGTGATCAGATGGCAAGTATAATCACTAATAATGTTCCACTCGTAGAACATTTTTCGCCGATCTGCAATACAAAATCATAACACTCGTTACATACAAGCAACAATCCATTTCAGGTAAATTTAAAACTTCGCAGCTTATCACTCAAGTAGGCATGGTTAACTAAGGCTTCGCAACGACCACTGCTCAATAGGCAGGCTACCTAGTAAGATAAAGACCCCTTATTTTAGACGATTAAACTATCCGCCATAGTTGAAGTTTGTGTGGACCACTGATAGGTTGTTGATGTTGAACCAAGGTATCCTCGAAGAGTTGTAGTCGGAAGGCCACAAATTGCGGTGAATTGCGGGGAGTAATTTTTCACTAGACATTATTCGGCACAGCAGGTAGGTACACAGGAAGCAGCATAGTTGTTGATCCGCACGATACAAAATACACATATAAAATATGTACATGGCAAAACACATCAAAGTACAGGGCACAGGCATTGGGGTAGGGATTCAACCAAGTTCGGTAAGTAGTGGTAAACTGCCGCTTCTAAGCCAGGAGCCTATCTTTAACGTGTGTTTTTTAGCTCCATTTTTAGCGATTTGAAGCAACCCCTCAAAAAGCATGCCGCTTCTAAGCCACTTTTTAACGCCAGGAGCCTATCTTTAACGTGTGTTTTTGACTCCATGTTTTTGCAGTTTTGGAGCAACTTCTCCTAAAAAGTATATAATTTCTACGCCACCTTGGACTACGCCAGTAACCTATCTTTAACGTGTCTTTTTCACCTAAATTTAGGCCTTATGGAGCTACTTGTTCTAAAAAGCATACCGCTTCTAAGCCACGAAATACCACGAGAGGAGCCTATGTTTATCATACGTTTATGTCAGTTCCTGATATGACCTTGTTTCCTGACAGGGAGTCCGTCTGAAACCCGGGTTAGTTACACAGCCATAAATAGTCAAAAACTGCTTCTACAATGCGTGCCAGCAGTCATATTTTTCAGTTTCGAAAAATAGGTTCATTAAACTTAATTTAGTGTTGCATATAAAAGTCATAGCTGCGGGTGCCGCATATAAGCGTATACTTACGTAAAACGTATACGTATACGCGCGTTTTTAAGTTTCTTTTTATCTGGCAGCTGTCAATTTCTGGGTTCCTACGTTTGCTCGGGCCCAGCCGTTTGCCATCAGTTAATTTTTTACTTATACGCTGGGTGGCTGTTCAACGTTTCTTTGCCTCGGTCCTTGCATCTTTGCGTCTTTGTATATTTGCTTATTTTAAACAAAAAATCTAGACCTAGATATCCATTTATGCATACACATTCCAACATGGAGGGGGATTTAAGATTTTGATACATGACCAAGCAAAAGTAGGACACTTGTGACAAAAATCTGAGCGATTTTTACCTAAATTCTGGCGACATTTTTAAAAAATCTTTCACGCTAAAACTTTACGACCAAAATTTAAAACAATAGTTTTTGCGCATGTTCTTTAAAAGTTTTCTAGTTGGTGAGATTATAGCTTCAGCTTTAGTACCTTGTGTGTGCTATCTCAAAATTTTCATTTGGTAAAATTATAGCTCGAGTTTCTTAATTTTAGGAACAACCCAGTTCATCAGTCCTTTTTGTTTAATTGTAAACCCAGAACCAGGACTCTTTTTTGTCAACATATAACGAGACTTGTTGGTGTTAAGGTGGTAGTTACGTTTTCGACAGTTTTTATCACGTGCTATAACTTTTGATTGACTCAATAAATTTAATAGCTGTCTTTTTCAGGTTAAAGTACTTGACTGAAACTACACTTATGCACATTATCTAGCTTAAATCTGTAACAAGCTAGTCTGCAGACACTGTTAAAGTAGTCAAATGTCGTAAATTTTTGCATTTTTCATGTTTTGCTTGTAAAATTGACAATGGAAATCCAAATAATTTCATTCTTTACACCAACATTGTCAATAACAGGGTAAATTTCAATGCTAAGTTTGGTGCATTTATATGATGTAGGAAAGAAGTAACGGACCTTCAATTTTGAATTTTTTCGAATTTTGAAAAATATACAAATTTTTGAATTTAATTTTTTCACGAAATGGGCTACATTAATACAAATAAAAAAATTGACACATCAGAAATTGTCTAAAAAACATGTAAAATAACGCATGAAACGATTGCAACATTGAGACTTGAGATTTAGTCCACGGAAGTACATTTTTACAGATTTCTGTGAATGAAATTGATGTAACGCAAAATTTAAGCCAACAAAAGTTTTGAAATTTTAGCATAAAGTACACACATATGTGTGCCAATTTATCCAAAATTTTGAACAAAATCCTTTTAGTAGTTGTCAAGTTTTGCGGACTTTTGTGTAATGCACTTTAGTTCAAAAAGAAATGTTACATAAATGTGACGTAATCTCAAAAAGTGAAAAGCGGAAGGATAAGTTTTGGCATTTAAATTGAAGGTTTTTTACATGCCCGTGTGTCATTTTTTTTTCAATAAACGGCCTTTTTGACTAGCTACTACTTTGGTTTAGCCAAACATAAAATTTACGAAAATTTGTCGTAACTGGCTGAAAAATATTTTCTATGAAAATTAAAAATGACTGTTTCAAAGCTATTTTAGCAAGCATTTACTCATAATAATTTATAGTTTCCTAAATTAATATGCGTACTATAAATTATTGATTGAAAATTAATCGTAAGTTGTCAAATTTTACTCCAGCAGAACTGTCGAAAACGTTACTACCACCTTAAGCAAGTCTGATTGGTTTGATTGGCGCTCAATTTAAAAAAAATCACCGTATTGCGCTTGCATCCACCCCATCTATTTACTGTGAACGGTAAGCCAAAATTTGTTCTATCAGTTTTAACGAGTTTGTAGCTATTTACAAGCGTGTTATTAGGTAATTTATTTGATGTCCGCAAATTGTCAAATAAAGATGAATATCTGCATACATATAAAGTCATATTTATATTCATAGTCACATAGTCTTCGCGTTTAATATGTATGCAGCCAATAGGTTTTAAAAATTGGTTCTTGTGGATGTTTCTTTTGAAGTTTTGTATTTGGTAAGATCCCAGCTTTTCAATTTTTAGAAAGAAGCTAGTCCAGGAAGAGCAGATTGATCAAAATCATTTTCTATTACCTCCCCAGTACTACTCGATTCTAAAACCTAAAGCTGCACCGCATTGCTCACCGCTATTTTCGAAGCACGTGAGTAGAAATATATACAACATAGAGTATTGTTGTGGAGGAACTAGAGTAACATTTGTGTATTTGTGTGTGTGCGTATGTATGTATGTATGTATGTATGTATGTATGTATGTATGTATGTATGTATGTATGTATGTATGTATGTATGTATGTATGTATGTATGTATGTATGTATGTATGTATGTATGTATGTATGTGTGTGTGTTTCTATAGTCAAAAAATAGGTTTCGTGTAATTTCATTCATTCAAGTTGGATAAGTTTTAGGTAGTTATGCAATAATACTAGTATGGTATCTAAACGTCATGTGTACAAGCATGCACATTATAATTATTGCACTTGAAACTCGTTATATCACCTGGATTTTACGTGTCTATGTATAGATCGTGAATTTCACGTGAATCTAAATATAGCACAGCAAATTCACGTTAATTTCGTTTTAGCAGCTGAACTGCACGTGATCTTAATAATACATTTAGCACTTAAATCTAAAATTAGCACCTGGTTTTCACGTGAAAATATGATTAGCATGTAAATTTCACGTGAATCTAAATTTACAACGTGAATTGCACGTGAATTTCATGTGCGGCTACACTTGGAACGTGAATATCATCTGGCTGGTACTATTTTTGTTTTGAGAGATAAAGAATTCTGTACAAGTCTAAACAGTAAATTCCACGAGTTAATTACGCTCTGTGATACGTTTTCCGGAATAGCATATCTATTTGTTGGTATTTGCCATTTTCGGTATAATTTTCGCTATACTACATATGTACATGTACAACTACTTTTACCTTTTCAGACAAACGTATGCGGGGTTCTTCAACACAATTAGCGTTTGCCTCGTAGTTACTGCGACGTATTTAAGGGCACACAGTCTATGGTTTCCACTAAAACAAGTCATGAACAAAAGCAAGAAGCCATTTTATGCAAGTTTACTAGTAGGTCTAGGCTTAAGCATAGTTTTGTACGGTCCTGATCTTCTGCTGTCTAGGAATTTGTCACTGACCGCGGGATTCTTAGTCAAATTAAACGAGTATCGACTCAAACCTACTGAGTTTTCACATTCGGATTTTCGAAAACTTATGTTCTTTGCTAACACAGCATTGGTTTTTTTGTTATCTACTGCAATGCTGATTGGTATGCCGCCGTTATTTTGGGCATGATCCGCTCTAAGCGTCTCATGAACCGATCCGCGGCTGAACTCAAGCAAATAATGAAAAATACCATGCACATGACCATGCTGCTACTGTGCGTCTGCGTCCCATGGACTGTGTACGCTGTTCTTTTCTGCATTCAAGAAATTTTAGTGGTAATTAATTTTAACAGTCACACTATAAGGTATCATGTTAAGTACTTTCTTGAAACTCATACCTTTGCAGAACTTTCTAAAGCCAAAAAACTTGAACGACTTCAGTTAGTTCTTTCGCTTGCTGGCAGTGCGGCCTTCATGTTCTCAACTTGCAGCAGTTTTTACTTGTACGTTTTGTGTCATGCACGCTTTAGGGCTACTTTGGCGAGAAAACTTCGCAACGCAGTGACGCCTACACCAGTAACGAATAACTGATAAGCCAAATGCCGCTATCTTAGTCCAGCAGTCATCAACAATTGCTGAACTACAACACAAACAGTATCTAAAACTAAAATTTATCCAAGTTACAAGTTACAGGTTAACTGAAGAATTTTAGCAATATGTATTATTCTATTTTAACAAATATCTACTGGCTAAGCTAGCACGGTAATTATAGCGTGTCTTTTCAGACATCGGACAATTTTGTCTTATATTGAGCACAATTTGATTTATCTAGGTTGTACTTTTTTCAAATGTTAATGTCGGAAAACCGCATATGCCAACTTGGACCAAAAACTGACACTGTGGGAGCGATGGCGCCTCGGGTTTTTATTGAATAGGTATTTTTCAAGAGCATCGACCATATTTTTAGTTTAAAGCAATAGTGTTTGTGTTTTTAAGATTGATTTTTTTGAACTTAATTTATTTCATTGTGTGGTATAGTGTGGTGTATTTGTATTTGCGATCTGTTTTTTGGTCTCACGCGCAGCTAAAAAGTGCTATACTGCATATTGCTCTATATTGCTATAGTGCACTCACAATATTCCCTGTAACGCAAATAGCGCATATAGCACCTTCGATACTGCTAATAGTACAAAGTAGCGCAAATATGGCAAAAGCGCTGTGGAGCTTTTCTGTGTCGCTTACGCGCATTTGTTACAATTGATTTTACTGAAATCAAACTTTTTATATACAACGTATTATCACATGTTAGTCAAATAAATCCTTAATTGATGAAAAAAACAACAGTCATTTATATGTATTGTCGCAGATAAGTACAATTTTATCAAGAAATTTCTGTGTGTTATGTTTAGTGTTTTTCCACCAAAAATAAACACATTGATGAAATTCTCTATACTTTACAATGTAAACTAGAATGTTTAGACTCGAATTGAAAGGAATCAAAAATGCGGTCCATGTAATAACCGCACGCACTTTATCACTTTTATAGTAATAAGCTAAAGCTTGAATAATTGAAGGGGTAGTGACCAAAACTAAAGTGAATACCACTATAATACCGGCAGTTTTTGTAATCTTAATCTCGCGATTAAAATTACTAATTGTTGTGACATTAAATGCGCTTATTTGTCTTCGAAGCTTTAACTGTCTGACGAAAAGGCATAAAATAATAGTCAAGTAAATCATCATGCAAATAATGCCTAAAACTACTTGACAAAAGTTGGTAGCTACAAAATATACGGTACCCAACACGTGAGGAGCTATGCAGAGCTCATTGGCAGACAGTTCTTTACTTTTAAGGTGACGTTTTATACCCAATACAATTCCCGTTATCAGCGAAATAGTGGTAGAGCAGTACGGTATAGCGATCATAAGCTTAGCGTAGTTGATTGACCAGTAGCGATATTTATCAAACAATACAGTACAAAACAGTCTGTCCAAAGCCAAACTCGTTGTCATGAAAATGGAAGTCTGTCTACCAAAAAATGGTAAGATGGGAAACACCCGCAGGATACAGTTTACGGAACTGATATTCGACATGGGCTGGTCGTTTATCAGTAACACCATGCTTCGATTCAGTCCTGTGAGAAAGTATCCAATTCCGAGGCTCGCATCAGCGCCTGAAAATTGTATCTTACTTTTCAAAAACATTGTTTTGTTTTCTGTTGTTTTGAAAATCAGCTAGACTGAAAAAACTCTTTTACCCATTCTGCAATAAGAAGTAAACTCTCAGATTCACGTATAAGATCTGATTCAAACTTGTCGTAAAAACGTCAATTTTTCGTTAACCCATTAATACTGGGAGTTGCTCTGTCTACTTCTTAGGGCCTAGGCAGCCGGACTTTGACACCCTCTGGTTTTGTGGCCCTTGCTCAAGCTAAGTACGTTGGGGAGATATCGCAAAACCGCTAATCGGTAGAAAAATGGGTGGTAAACTAGGGATAACAGACGATTAAGGGTCTAGGACGCACCGTTTTTGCTCAAAGTTGAGAATTTGTGAAAAATTTGAGCCACAGCTCAGGCATATACCTCACCCTAGAGTATAAATATGGTAACCGTGCGCCTTTGCTGTATCTAACGCACAGAACGCTGACTGCCGGAGTTGCAACCAAATTTCATGCGGTGGCCATAAAGAAAATACTAGTTTAGTGACAAAAAAGTCAAATTTGCGCATTGCTTACACAGGTTATATGCGAAACTAAGCAATGGTTTTGTTGTGTGGCAGTAAAAAGACTAAAACTTGGGCGCTAAAAACAATGGTCTACGATTTGTAAAAAGGTTTTATAGACCCAGATTTTGTATTCATAACGTCGACGACACATGGCCCCTCCAGGCATGAAAAGGTTAAGCGCAATTTTTACGCGGGTTTTTTAGGTGTTTAAAGTTAAACGTGTTTAAAACTTTAAAATTTGCTAGCACTTCCGATTTCCTCTCAAGTGTTTAAAACTTGAATAAACTTCATCAGTTGCTGCTATTTGAGAAGCATGTATATATACTTGTTAGCTAATAAAGGATTAATGTATGCATAAGTTTGGTATGCAAAATGTGTAATATACACCGTTACACCAACGTCTTCTACACCAAAGCGTATTTCCTGTCAGATATTGACACTCGGGCGTCACAATGTAAAATAACCGGTTTATTAAAGTAGATTTTTTCGGTGTTACCAATGTCGGAGTTAGGCTAAGCTACTTAAAACTGGGCAAAAACCACGACAGTTGATTTTTCACGGACTAGCTTACGGACGACTGCATCGTTACACTTCGTCCATAACAAAGCAAAATATTTACCTGCCAATGCAGCAAGCAAAAAATAGTTATTGGTGTGAATCCGTTTATTTCGAAGAATAATGTAAAGTATCAAAATGTTTGTGCTGAATGCAGTTTGGCCAAATACAGCGTAAAGCATATAGCGGAATACGCGACTGAAATTTATTGGTTCGGTGATAAAGGCGACATCTGCAGCTCGGGTTTCATTCGCAGAATTATTGGTCATGATGCTAACTTAAAGTTATATTATCATAACTGAAAATAGAAAATTAAACGGTCTGGACTAAAATTAAATTTAACTGTAAATATGTTGCTACGTTTCTTGAGGACTTTGATATCCACTTCTCACTTTGAACAATAAATCCCTAATGAAAAAACTGAAAACATCAACGAAATTTATCAAACAAACAGGCTAACGCATTGGCTTAAAATGAAAAATAATAACTAACATAAAATTTAATTAAAACAAAAAAAGTAAAGTGGACAGCAAAAAGCGACAAAAAATAAAACAAGAGGATCAGCATATAAAAAAGACAAAAGGAAGACAACAAATTCAAGTGAAACTCGCTGCTATCACTTCCTGACCCAAGACTACCGATATTGACAAATATGTTGGACCGATCGCCATTTGTAAGCCAGACATCACACAAAAGGGACATAACAAATCAGCAAAACGAGCGTGGTATCAGATTGGCCAGCTTATGAGGTACCTACACAAAGCGTCTCGACGAACAATTTTGTTTGACAAATAAGAAAAAATAAAGGTACGTTTTTTTCGATTTCAAAATAACCTTCTAGATTTTTCACAATTTCTCATTGTTACCGTGAGTGCTTCACAGTTCACGACAGTTTCACAGTTCAAAAGATTATATCTCAACAGATACTAAAACAATTTGCACTAAATTTTGTGTGCATAAACTACAGCATATGTGATTTAAGTATGTATAATAAACTAAATAAAGTACCCAGTGTTTCTATAGTAACATTCTCTGGTGTACACAAAGTTTAGATACAAAGATGTTTCAACTTCAGACTGTCATGAGTTCACGTTTCAACTTTGAGATAAGGTATGCATAAATCAACAGTTCAATTTAACATAAATGGTCCTAAAAAAGCAAACCGACTTTTTTTCGAACGAATGCTTTCAAAAAAACCTAACCGACAAACGGATCGAAAATCAAAGAAACAAAAGATTCGAAGCGATTGTTTAGCCTAAAAATTCTCTTATAAGTCATAAGTAAATACGTCTTGGTAATCCAATCATAAAATCATACTCATGATATAATGACAAATATGAGACATCATACTGTTTCGGGTAATTAGTTTCTTTGAAAACATTTTCTAGCACATTCTAGAAAAACACATTACTTGATATTCAAATTAAAACAGGAATTTTTCTGATTTCGTACTGATTGCGTAAATATATAGTTTTCACAAATATGTAAAGATTTCAATTTTTTCTATCATTTTCTCACTTTCTTCTAATTATTTGGTGATCTTCATATGTTAATAACTAACGACTACTCTCTTTTATTATGTGTATATGGGAAAAGAGAAAAATTGATAGTTTTTTATATACCCTGAATGCAATATAAATGTTGTCAAATAAAGTTATTCTCAGGCTAAGCTGGAGATGCAGTGACGCTCACATTCTTCACGATTAATAGTGAACGTTTAAGGTGGCGCTCCGAGTAACTGACTTTGGGCTGTAAAAGGTTTCAGTCACGTTTTTAGGGTTTTGATCTCGAAGAAAGGTTGTTCAACAGTGAATTAGCTTTCGTTTGATACATAACGTGTAGTTGACAAAAATACACTATTTTTAAGCTTATTCGTTCGTTAGCTATTTTTTAACTTCTCTAACTTTTCTCAATGCTTATTTGCATTAAACGCTCCATTTTTTGACACTGTCGTTTGTGTGGGCAAACCTCAGGTTTTTATGATCGGCAATAGCCTTTTTTGTTTCGTGATAGCTCTCCTCCACGTCGCTTTCTGTTGTGAAAATAGACTTGAAGTTAGAAAATGTGTAGATGCAGATGTACCTTCTTAGAAAATGCTAATTTGTTTTTGGTGAAATTTTGCAGCTTTTTCAAGTTGGCCAATTTTACAAAAGCTACCGTATTTTGAGCCAAAACATTTAGATTCAAATTATGAGAAAAGAGACACCACAGCAATATAATTACCTACAGTTAAAGCAATAGTTCGTAAATTTTGAACAAGGTTTCATTCAGTTATACCGTTTGAAAAATCGTGCGCATTTCGCAATAATAGAAAATTTCAATCGGTCATGAAAAATTAGAACAAGGCAGCAGAAACGTGAAACTACTCAAACCGAGCT
This sequence comes from Trissonchulus sp. WLG1_4, assembly GCA_030248245.1. Lineage (NCBI taxonomy): Eukaryota > Metazoa > Nematoda > Enoplea > Enoplida > Ironidae > Trissonchulus > Trissonchulus sp. WLG1_4. The sequence goes on along the minus strand of JASANF010004656.1, from coordinate 29,419 downwards.
TTGTACATAGTAGGCTTTGATATTTTTAGACGAAAGTTATCCTAGCTAGAACCTACGTCGACTTACAAGATAACAAAGTCTTGAAGTTATTCGGAGCGCCAGTTTAAGGGGGTAATTGCGTTTTTAGGTGTTTTTTTAAACTACCATAACTGCACTTAACCTCAACAAAAACTAGAGCGGTCTTTTCTACATTTTTTTACACCTTCTAGCTTTAAAAAAACTATATTTAAAAGCAGATTATCTTTTGCAATTTTACTGCTGCTATCATTTGAATACACCCCATCAGCGGTTTTTTTGACTAATTTTTGCGCCACAGTTATGAAACTCCAGATCAGCCAACAACTACTAAACTTTTTGCAGTTATGCACTGACATAATATCCCCACCTGTTTTTTTGATATAGTTGATAAGTCGTTTTTACGTTGAGAAAATGACATTTTCGTGCAAAATACACGTAATTTGACTTTTCTCTAAAATTTTCAAAAGCCCATAACACCGACTTTACAAACTATTTTTAGAAAAGGAAAAAAACGGGTGGGGATATTTTCCTAAAGATAATGTGATTAAAGTTTCGAAGCCGTAGTCCGTTTTTAGCTTGAGTTCTGTGGGCGCAAAAATTACACTGTCAAAACATTATGTCAATAACCACGAAAACGACATTACCCCCTTAAGTGATCCATTAAAATAGAACGTCGTTATAAATACAACGTTTACGGTGGAATGCATAAAGGCAGTCTTAGCTCAGTCTTGCTGAACGCAGTCTAAGGGCAACATTTTAACCAATGGATTAAATGTACAATTTTTCGTTACAAGGTTCTAATTACTGATAAAACACATCGTTTTTGACGGGTTTAACATTCGACTGCCTTTATGACTTTGACCCTTAATAATTTCTGCAATATCGTTCCATCTAATAATTCCTCAGAGTTTTAACTTGTTTTCAACATTTAAGTGCAAATAAGAATTTAATAAACCTTCTTTTTAGACTTCAATTGTCATGGGTTTGGCATCCGAGAAAATAATATATTTAACTCAAATATATATCAGTTAGAAATCAAATAAATACGATCACTGTAGATTAAAAAATAAAATAGAATCTGATATTTGATTGCCTTGATTGGGCCGGCGGGGTTTGCAGTCTGGCAGTTAATTAAGTCAGAAATCTAAAAATACAAAAATTTGGCAAAAGAAATTCAATAAAAAATGAGTCACATACCTAAGTACAGGAAAAATATGATATCAAGTGATAACTAACAGTGTTAAAATTTTCGTTGCATAAAACAACTGTTAGTTATCAGTGAATTCTAACAGTCTAATACTTCTAACAGTCCATTTATCAGTGAAACTAACAGTCCACATTTGACTTTCGCACAAACAGACTATTTTGTAGACGTAAAATGGAACGTTAACTTTGTTTTTAAGGCCATGTTCTTGAAGAAAAGTTGTTCAGAATACAAATGGCAATCATTTGTTACAAAATTTCGCCAACTACAAATTTGAAAAAAATGAAAGCTTTTCAAAGCATGCGTGAATATTGTTGGGCATTTTTTCTTAAAAAAACATCCCACCTGTAACTTCCTTTTTTATTTGTCTTCAAATTCACAGTAACATAATCTGCTAAAAAACCTTTCTATTGACGGATTTTCAGGTTTTACAGAACCCTATTTATTCTAACAGTGAGGGGTCGACTGTTAGACTAATGGCAGAATTTTAACAGTGTGAAACTAAAACTGTTAGCTTTCATGCAACTAACAGTGTTAGTAACAGTGTTACTAACACTGTTAGTTATCAACTGACAGTCCACTAACTGTTAGTTTTATGCAACAACAAGCACGTTTTGCGAGTAGGGTTTATATACTTAATTTTGATAAATTTCGTTGCGACATGCTTGCACTGCAGAGGATTGTACATTTTAAATTTTATTAATCAAAGTTACCACTCTCAGCTTCATCTCATTTTCTAGCCAGTAATTTCAACACTAAAAGCCAATCAGCATGGTTAAAAACAAATTCTAATTTTTAATCGAAAAAATCATATGGCGTTAATTTCTACGCTATGTTGCTACAGTCCTGGTTAGTGTTAGTCTACTATTCGCCTTCTTTGCGTGCCACCTTTACTCTCTATTTTTCGCCCAATTTTGGCTCTAAAATTACGTACCATGTACAAATAAAAAATCGCGTGTCAACTGCAGCTGGAGCGTCGGTCAGCCACAGACGCCGTGTAAAGTTTGACGATATTCTGGCAAACCACCTGTATTTTATTTTTAGTATACAAAACTGCAGTTTAATAAACTACAAGTTAGATCATGTTGGTGACCACATGTAAAACATGAATGAATCAAGTATGTTAAATGCTTACCGCAATGACATCATCAGCCACTGCGGCTGGATGACAACGTCATCGCTGAAGATCGCATTTTCCCGGTGTCGACGCGCTTTGCAACAGGTTTCTTTACAACATTGCTACAATGAGATGCCCGCTGCGTAACTGATACGTGTCTACCTGCATTGACTATAGTAAACGCTAAAGCCTTGATCATCATGCAGCATGGCATGAGCAGTGAGCACACAAACACACCCATACATACAATGCATTTTTCTGACCTACCTAATACTACAGTGTAAATTTACACTATGAGAGCAGATACATGGTAATCTGCCGTTTGCAATATAGTATATACGCGGCGGCTGACGCCGCCGCGTAAAAACCACTGTTACACTGTTAGACTGATAGACTGTTAGGCTGTTAGATCATTTACGCAACAGGCCCCAGTGGCGCAAAAAATTTCAAGGGGGAATGACTTTTCGATTTTTTGTAAATTGTAATGGGTTAAAATGCACTTTTTAGCAAGTGAACTCTTATAAGACGCTTTACAAAGGCAAGATCATTAAACCACAAAGTTGCAGGGGTCTGGGGGTGGCAGCCCACAAAAAAACTTGCGATTTTTCCAATTTTAAGACCGAATTTGGTCAACTGGAGAAGTATAAGAAATTTTTTCCGACAGATCAATTAAAACAAAAGTTGGTAACGTCACATCAGACATGTAGCATAATGTACTCATGTATGCATGTACAGTACCGATCAGAATTAATTACCTATGATGCTGGAGTCAGCGTCACTGATCGAGCCGTAGCGTCACTGACTGCAGTCACTGCATTGACGTCACAGGTCCAATAAATTGGACATGTTTACTGAATTTTAATAAATGACTCCGGAGTCAGAGTCAGTGACTCCGGAATCACGCTCACATTAGTCAATGCCAGACAGCCAAACCAGTTTCTTTAGGTTGTGTAATGTACACGTATATGTACAAACGTGCTGCCAGCAGAAACTGTGTTTGTAAGCTTACTGTAACATGCAAAGTCTAACTTTTTTAACTGTAAGAGAACAAAATGTTAAATAATTCAAACATTATCTAATGCAATATATTGTGTACTATCAGCATAATACGATTGCTTACATTTAAATCATAGCTGTAAATTGTAAGAATTGTTGTAAAATTGAGAACATACTTTGTAAAATTAAACTTGAAGTATATGTAATGCATTAAAATTAATACAATATTAGAAGTTTAATGTTTTGTTTAGCTTCACTAATTGCATGCCGATATTATTATTTTGACAATGCAACTTACATTGCGGTTAAGTAAGCTTGAAACTATAAATTTTACGTCATCATAAAAAGTTAGTTGCACTGGCTTGCAGAAAAGCCCAGTTTCTGTTGTACGTTTCGGCATGTACGTTTGTACATATACGTACGTACACATTACACACCCTGAAGAAACTGGTTTGGCTGTCTGGTATGACTAATGTGAGCGTGATTCCGGAGTCACTTATTAAAATTCAGTAAACAAGTCCAATTTATTGGACCTGTGACGTCAATGCAGTGACTGCAGTCAGTGACGCTATGGCTCGATCAGTGACGCTGACTGCAGCATCATAGGTAGTTAATTCTGATCGGTACTGTATAGGCTTTGACGAAAAATAATAAGAAACAAGCCCCATTTGCGGCAAAAGCTTCAGTAAGTATCAAGCAAAAAGTTTTAAGTAAACTGACCAGAGGTAGTGTTTGTGACCGGCCGGAACATTCGGCCGGCCTGATGGTCACGGCCGGCCGGTTAAAACCACCGGCCGGCCAGCCAGGTTCAACCGACTGACAAAATTAGGCCTGCATAACAATTCAACAGGCTAAGTTTATGCCAAAAGGACACTCTGGACCAAATTTTTATCCAAAATTCGGTTTTCGGTTTTGTCCAAAAATTCGGCCGCTCCGGCCGGGAAACCGGCCGGTTTTCACGGGCCGGCCGGCCGGCTTTTACCGGCCGGCCGAACTTCACCGCCGGCCCGGCCCCCGGCCGGCGGTTTTCACGGCCGGTCACAAATACTAACCAGAGGTCAGCTAAAGCCTGTTGAGCAGCGATATTTACCTGTCAAACGGTGGATTGCACTAAATCGGATTAGTTGACAATTAGCTTAAATCGACTCAGCTTAGGCTTAAATTTCTTAAATCAGTTTAATCCGCTACACCAATGAAGATTAGCGCAGTTGGCGCCAAGAGTTAATTGAAAACTGAGGTAAAAGTCTGATTCAGCTGAGATTTACTGAATCTATTCAACTGGATTTACTAAATTCATTCAACTGAAAATTAGCTCCAACTCAGACTTAAGTTAATCCGATTTGGTGTAATCCACTAAAAAATTAAGAAAACAATCCATAGCCAGAGCATCCGAAACAGGAACTTCATTCATGATTTATTTATATAGTGGCTGGGGAAATCTTTTGTCTGTAAAGACTTCCAGATAACAGTCACAGCAATGTGACGCCCGTGTAATACCTAAACTACCTAAACTAAACAAACGCACTGAAAAAAGTTATCGCTGATTTCTATGTTACTTTTACGCTAAACAACTGTGTGACGCACGCACAGTTAATCCAAAGTGCACAGCAAACAGACGCACACGCTTATGTCACACACCATACTGTACTGTCCGCCAGAATCAAAATTAAAGACCTGTTGTGCTGTGGCACAACAGGAAAAATAGTAAGCCACAGAGTCGTAGTAAGTCGTAAAATGTCATAAAAAATAGTAAGCCATTGGAGACGTATCAGAAAATTTTTCCGGCCGGACCAAAAAAACCAAAGGGGGGAGGGACCCTTGTGCTAAATTTAACACTGAACCTTGTATTACATTTTTACTAAACCTAATAGAACTGTTAAACCGTAAAAGCTACAAAATTCTATAAAAAAAGACAAGTAGTATAACTTATATACACAAATATTAACACACAGAGTAACATTGAAAAAGATGCGACAGCGACACACACTAGGAACACACCACTCGCCAGGCTGCTACGCAGGCTGTGCGTTAGCGTACATGCATACGTACGTGTTTGCTTCTGACAACAGTCAGGACAGGGTTGAAATCAGGGCCGGGCCGGGCCAATATCAGGGCCGGGCCGGCCCTGAGGCCCTGATGGCATAGTGGCCCGGCCCTGATTCAAACTTCTGCGTCGGCCCGGCCCGGGCCTTCCGGGCCTAGCCGGGCCTCAGGGCCGTAAAGCTCATCTCTATTTTATATTATAATTGACGGAAACATGACATGACAACATTTACCTATGGCGGTTTGAATTGTTTCCGACAGTATCTGCCTTACCAGTACCACAATTTGAAAAACTTTATATTGCTATATTAAATGTACATGTTTGTAGCAAGAAAAAGAAGACCCCAATTTAGAAATAATTAGGTAGACATAATGATCATAATTAGGTACATATGAGAAATAATTATATAATTACATACATTTTCACAATGTTTAACAACTCTCAATATTCAAATTCCAATTTTCAGAATGCGACTAATTACATAGTCAACTTCTACATATTATGTATTTATGAAAAATAGGGCTGCGAGATTTTAGGGCTGTGGTGTAGTGGTTATAGCATTCTTGTCGTCAACGCAAGCGGCCCGGGTTCGATTCCTGGCGCCACCATTTCTTTCATTCTTTCTAAATTGGGATCTCATATTCTATTCAACATTCTGGCGACCGTGACATGACAGAGAGGATAGGGTCGTGGACTCAGGAAAGTCTTTCCCCGAGCCGTCTTCGGAGGTGGGTAGGAGCCCCATGACCTGGGTTGAGGTTGGCACTTCAACCCTTACGGTATTCATGCTGTGTACTGTACATGGGCACGTTTAAACGGTTTGAACCGTTTAAACGCGTTTAAACGTTTAAACGGTTTGGAACCGTTTAAACGTTTACGGGTTCAAAAAACGCATTTTTTGAACCGTTTAACGTTTATTGCGTTTAAACGTTTAAACGCGTTTAAATGTTTAAACGTTTAGACGTTTAACCGCGTTTAAACGTTTAAACGTTCCAGCAAAGTTTTTCAACCGTTTAAACGTTTAAACGGTTACTTATTTAACCGTTTAGACGTTTACACGCGTTTAAACACTCACTTGTTTCACCGTTTAAACGTTTAAACGCGTTTAAACGCTCACTTGTTTAACCGTTTAAACGTTTAAACGTTTACACGCGGTTAAACGTTTAAACGTTTAAACGCGGTTAAACGTTTAAACGTTTAAACGCGTTTAAACGTTTAAACGTTTAAACGTTTGAACGCGTTTACGTTTAAACGTTTAAACGGTCAAAAAACGTTTATAACCGGAAAACGCGTTTAAACGTTTAAACGCGTTTTCTCATCTGTAAACGCGAGCGTTTAAACGTTTACGGATTTTTGTAAACGTGCCCATGCCTACTGTGTACACAGTCTCTGTTATGGTCTTTCGGTTAAGAGTAAGCCGGAAAACCCGGGATTTAGGTTAGGGGTTTTGGTTGTGCATGTGCTCCGCCCTTGAGGCATCGGGTTGGCTCCGGGATAACCGGGAGCAGGAGTATCGACCGAGTATCGCTGCAAGTTCGCAACGATGTTCGAAGAGGGGACCGCGTTGTAAATGAGAATTAGGACCTATGAGACTCTTGGGCTGTGGTGTAGTGGTTAGCATGCTTGTATTCGACGCAAGCGGCCCGGGTTCAATTTCGGCGCCTCGATTTCCTTCAAACGTTCAAAATTAGAGTCTTGTCTTCTATTCAACAAAATAGGCGTCCGAAAACTCAGGCCGCTCGCGTCGACAGCAAAAATGCTTGCAAAGTAACCACTGCACCGCAGCCTCTACGTCTCATAGCCTCTATTTCTCACTTCTAAGTTTCCAACATGTTACTCGAACAGCAAATGCAAAATGCATCCAAAATGTGATTGCAGTCAGCGTTTGTAGTTGTTGTTGTTGTTGTTGTTGTTGTTGTTGTTGTTGTTGTTGTTGTTGTTGTTGTTGTTGTTGTTGTTGTTGTTGTTGTTGTTCTTGTTGTTGTTGTTGTTGTTGTTGTTGTTGTTGTTGTTGTTGTTGTTGTTGCTGTTGTTGTTGTTGCTGTTGGTGTTGTTGTTGTTATTATTATTGATGATGTTGTTGTTTGGTTTGTCAACAATTGTTACTCTACATATAAACCAACTTTTGGTTGGCTGTATTTAATTTGGTCAAATAAACATAATCAATAGTTTGATCAAAGCTGAAATTTTTATGGCAGATTTTATGTAGGACTGGGCCTGTCAATTGTTAGCCTTTCCAACACTGGTGACAGTGGAGTCATAGCAGTGCGGGGTAACCATTTTTTACAAATGTGGCATTCTAATACCGTCACATCACTTCACTGGTAAAAAACTGTGCAGTATTGATATGTTCATTATTTATAGTTTGTTGAAATTTACTATCATTATTTGTTGAAATTTTTTGTTGAATCTAAATATATTGTCATACATAAAATAGCATAAAAGCGTGCTGAAACATTTTTTCCAAATTTTTTTGTTTTAATATGGCCTCTCAAAGTGTAAGCAACAAAACTATTATTTCATTTGTTTTTTACGAGACCCAACTGGTTACAGACTGTTACCGGCCGAAGTACTAAAAAGTATGTTCATGACACTAACTTAGATTAGAAGTCACGCTAAAGCTTTAACCACACGGACAAGTAAAAGGACGAGTGTGAACCAGCTTTTAAATGGTCAACTATTCAGCAAACAGCATGAAGTTTGACTGCTTTTTTTGTCGACTCGAACGTGTTTTTATTTTCTCCCAGTTGACGCGAATTTCGTCTATTCAGTTCGTTGACAAAAAATTAATAAGTAAACATTTTTAACAATGTCACTGTTTACTTACTTTTTGTAAACTTAAAATCACATGCTTCATGTTAGCTTACATATAAACTTTTTATTAGCTAACTTTTGTCAACGAGTTAATTCCATGAAATTTCTTACAGCTGTATTTACCTATGAAATTAGCCGGATGTGCAGTTAAGAAGTTACGCTCTAAAAACAGACTCATTTTCTAGCTATGCAAAATTTTAGAATCTAGTTTTGCCTTAAATTGTTGTCAGAATAACTAGCAGTCATGTTTTTTTGCATTGCTTAATAGCTGATTCTGTTAATAAAGAAGAAATTATTATAGTTCATATCAATATTTGCAGTTTTTGATGTTTGGTTCTTGTCGTTTGCTGAACTACAATTTTTTAGTACTAAAATCTACCGTATTACTCAGAATAAAGCCCTGTCTTGAATAAAGCCCCTGTCGTCAATAAAGCTCTTTATTCCGCTCTTTATTTAGAGCTACCGGGGCTCTTTATTCGAGGTAACACGGTATCAGTCTCGATTTTGTGACTTCCGACAAAACAAAAAAGTATTTCTGATGGGAACTGTCAAATTTTTTGTATGGTGTAAAGCCGATAATACTTTACTGTCATTTTTATCGATTTATTATGAAAAGTTACGATACTGTATCTTTATACAAGTAATTTTTTAGTAATTGAATAGTTAATAACAACAGTGATAACAAATTTTGAAAGCATAAAAAGAAATTCTTTCAAAAGCATAAAAATTTAAAACGTTTGAATAATTATTTTTCCTGTTGGGCCACAGCCCAACAGGTCTTTAATTTTGATTCTGGTATCTTTAACACTGTTCTAGCGTTAAAGTGTTTATGTGCGGAGTGTGTTTTACACATCTTTTATCTTAGGTGTGCATCTGTCACACTAAAATGCCTTGTAGTTTCACTGTGTTGTTGAGATCGGGGCTATTGTTGAGAAGTAATTCGAAATGCAAAAGACTGTCAAAAAGTGATCAACTTAGAATCGAACCGATGACCTCATGGTTGAGAATCTATCAAACTAACCACTCGACCACATAGATCACAGAGTCCCGAGACTTCACTAAAAGTACATAAGGATATTATTAATAGGATATAAAATAACTTAAGCAAATTGATAACAATAAATATATTTATCAAGTTCCAAAAAGAGTTATCCTAACACGGCACATAAATCCTTATTTGCAAAATCGTAAAATTTAGGACTTAGGAAGGACTGGAAAATTTTGTGAAAGGTTGGCCCAGGTTCACAGCGTTAAAATTCTCTTACCTAAAATATTCAACGACAACTAAACGATCTTGCTCTGTGGTCTCCGTGGCGCAGAGTACTAGCGCATTGGTTTCTTAACCAAAAGTTTGCTGGATCGAGCCCAGCCGGAGACAATTTTTTTTACATTTCACATATTATTCGCTAAGTCGATTTGCTGTTAACTAATTGCAGCAATAACTTATTTTACGTCTTGATCCTGTATCTATTGTGCACTCTGCACAAACTTTTTTAAAATAGCTAAAGATGTTTTGTATGGAGGATAAATCAAGTATATAAGTAAAATAATCGTGTAGCTGGCCCAACAGGTTTACGATGGCCTCTGGCCAATGTGCTTAAAAATAAATGCTTGATGCTTACTGAATGCTTTTGCCGCAGATTGGGCTTGTTTTGTATTCAGTTTTAATGGAAAAACGAATACCAACAGAACCAACGTCAAAAGATGGACTAATAGCCCGATATTTAATGTCGTAAGTGATAATTGCTACATCAAATGATTTTTTATTATTTGGTATGGAAATTATTTTGTTTTTAAAATGGGAAATAACTATATATTAGCTTAGTTTCTGCGCGATATTTTCTTGCCTTAGTTCTGCCTTGTCATTTTGGATATCCGAAGTTTGACAAGTAGTTCAACATGAAATGGGTCCTGCAAACACAGGGTTTTCAACAGGGTGAGACAAGAGCACAAAAGCTGTTTTTACTTTCAAAACTATTCAATATTTGGTAAGCTTTCATGAATGAAGCATATTTTGCACTATTCTTGACGGTGTGAAATAAAATAGGCCCCATACAGTACTTAAAGGGATTTACGACAGCTCATCATTGGCCCAGTAGCTCAAATGGTTAGACCGCTGGTCTGCAGGTCTGTACATAATGTCGGTGCAAATTGTCGCTGGATAAACACTCGGACATTTACGTTGCTCAGCGTAAGATCACCAGCTCGAATAGTATTCCTATCCAGTCATTTTGTTTCATGTCAGACCATAATATCCTGCTTGAAAATTTGTTTTTTTAAATACGTAATGCGACACAAAGCTCATTTCTCAGCTCTGCAGCTAAGCAACATTTGTGCCTGTGCCTAGCTCATGTCTGGTCAACCGACAAAATTACAAAATCATCACACTACAGTCTGATTTTATTAGGTACCTATATACCTACACTGTTCGTCTCATGATTATTTCCTAATTTTGCCGGTTGAACGTACATACGTACAGCTATTAGTATAAATTGACCTCTAAAAGTCATAATTTAGTGTACCAAAAACTCTAAAATGTTTAAAAAATTCTCAGACGAGGTGTAGTTTGTGTAAAAAGTTCAGTCAGCCAAAGTTATTTCAGGGGTCACATTTTGGAGGATCTGCTTTTGGTGGAAGAAAAGGGATATTTGCTGTGGGTGGAGCCCAAAGGCTGTGTCGACATATTCTTCAGATACGGGAAAACAAACTACGACTTCAAGTTAGTTTTACAAAGAGTGCATAATAAAAAGAGTATGACAATCGACAAATTCCTGGCCTAGGTCCGAATTACATCCTGCGACCATTATGTATCGGTCACATTCCCGTGTATCACAACTTTTACTAGCCCCCGAAGATAGAGATAGCGGCTAGCTTGTATTTCACCCCTGGTTAGCTTGACAGACTAGTTTTGCACCTTTATACCTCCCTCACATAAAATTAGCGGCAAGACTTTATTTTCACCCCTCGTTTTCCTGATACACTGTCTTTGAACCTTTACACCCCCTCAGAAAGAGTTAGCGGCACCTTCACTTACACCCCTTGAGATCTAGACAGGCGTGGGGGGTTTGGGTTCCAGAACGCATCCTCACACCCCCCCCCCCCCAGACAGGTGCTTCACACCTCCCCCCCTCCTGCTGGTGACTGCAAAGGCCCTTTGTACGCCTGTCGTACGTGTGATGAAGTACTTATAAACAAGCAGGATTTTTATGCAAACTTTTAGAGTAAGTTTATGCTTTTGACACATACGAGCTTTACAAAGTTTAATCCTGCCGCCAACAAATTCCTGAACACATACAATAATTCCCCGACAGTTTTTAACAAACTTCAATGTTAAAGCTAAGTAAAAAATCATGCCTGTAATCGTGTAATGCCTGTAATTTTGAACCTCCGGCTATATTAGCTACATATATCAATACAATATCTCAATTTAAGGTTTCTTGCTAAATTTTTTGACTTACCTCATTTGTTCCACATTGTTCCCCGTTTTTGACCAATTGCAAAATTGAAAAAATCTCAGATTCTCGGCTCTAAGTGGAGAATAAAATTCTTTAAGATTAGCCTGCATTATCATATGCATCAACTTTTAATCATGCAAACACTCTGTGAAAAACTAACAAATGCTAGTTAAAGGTTTGGTATTGTATATATCTATTTTAATTACCAAACTGATTCTAAACAATTGTTGCGCATAAACAGAAACACAACATGGACTATGATGTCCCTACCAAGTAGGCCCAAAAACTTTTACTTTGCTAAACTTAAAAATTTTAAGCATCTGGTTCTAACTGCTAAAGCAACTACTGTAACAAATATCTTAAAATTAAACAGGCTTACTTAAACTACCTTTTGGGGTTACTTAAAAAAATTTAAAGGTGTACTATTTTTGGACTTAATACCTTAATTTCAATAAAAACTATTTAAACTAAAATTAAAGATGGAGCCGAACAGTAACTACAGTTTTAAATAGAAGCTTAGATACTACCTATTTTACGTTCGTCTCGCCATGCCAAGACAGCGAAGGGGTTTTTGCAGGAAGAAAAACATCATTTTCATCGGAATTACCCAAAGAGTATTCGAACCAAATCTGCAGACCAGTGCTCTACTATTTAAGCTACTGGGCCAATGCTGAGCTTTCGTAAATCCTTTTACTACTAATAAGCCTATTTTACTTCACACTTTTATACAATGCCGCTTTAGAGGATGCGGGAGCTAGGTTCATTCTGTAAACTTGCAATTATTAATTATTTTGTTTTATTTCTAATTAATTGATTAGAACGTCTCGCCATGTCAAGACAGCAAGGGGGTTCTTTTAAGACAGCAAGGGGACTCTTTCAAGACAGCAAGGGGGTTTTTACTGGAAGAAGAGCGCATCTTCATCGAAATGACCCAAGGGGTATTCGAACCACCCATCTTTGGATTTCTAGACCAGTACTCTACCATTTGAGCTACTGGGCCAATGCTAAACTTTCGTAAAACCCTTTAAATACTCTAACGGGCCTATCTTGCTTCACCCCTACTTATGCTATGCCGCTTTAGAGAATGAGAGGGCTAGGTTTACACTCGCAACGTATTCATTATTCTAATTAATTAATTTTTTAATAGGTCTCAAACGTTGTACAATTAATTTGTTAAAAGAATTAGAATACAATTAGGAACAATCAAAGAATTATTAGTGGACGTGGTCGTCCCCCCTCTTCGATCCGGATAGGCACTTTTCGGCAAAAAAACGACTCATCAAAGTAAGTCAAAACATTGCAAAACATAAGTCAAAACATTTCAAAACTTCTATTCAAAGATAACAAAGCCCCATGCTTACCATATAACCTACATATGCTTACTTTAATCGTATTTTGATGCAGAACAATGCTTACATGTAATTAGAAAACGAAAAGTAATATAAAGTCCTGCCGCCACTGAGGTGGCGGCAGGAAAAACATGTCTAATACATCGATAGGTACTCTTGGTTACTTTAAAATTCAACGAATCACCCCGCGACCCGACCGAGGCTGGCTACTTGGTTACTAACCTGTCAAGCCCGCGCTGTCAATTGGCTATTAGCGCTATAGCTCGGCTATAGCCATTTCACAGAATTGATGAGCCCGCGCTGTCAATCGTCTATTAGCGCTATAGCCGCGTTTTGACTAAGAATAGCCGGTATAGCCGGGCTATAGCTCGGCTATAGCCATTTCACAGAATTGATGAGCCCGCGCTGTCAATCGGCTATTAGCGCTATAGACGCGTTTTGACTAAGAATAGCCGGTATAGCCGGGCTATAGCTCGGCTATAGCCATTTCTCAGAATTGATGAGCCCGCGCTGTCAATCGGCTATTAGCGCTATAGCCGCGTTTTGACTAAGAATAGCCGGTATAGCCGGGCTAAGCTCGGCTATAGCCATTTCACAGAATTGATGAGCCCGCTCTGTGAATCGGCTATTAGCGCTATAGCCGCGTTTTGACTGGAATAGCCGGTATAGCCCGGCTATAGCTCGGCTATAGCCATTTCTCAGAATTGATGAGCCCGCGCTGTCAATCGGCTATTAGCGCTATAGCCGTGTTTTGACTAGGAATAGCCGGTATAGCCGGGCTATAGCTCGGCTATAGCCATTTCACAGAATTGATGAGCCCGCGCTGTCAATCGGCTATTAGCGCTATAGCCGCGTTTTGACTAGGAATAGCCGGTATAGCCGGGCTATAGCTCGGCTATAGCCATTTCACAGAATTGATGAGCCCGCGCTGTCCATCGGCTATTAGCGCTATAGCCGTGTTTTGACTAGGAATAGCCGGTATAGCCGGGCTATAGCTCGGCTATAGCTATTTCACAGAATAGATGAGCCCGCGCTGGCAATCGGCTATTAGCGCTATAGCCGTGTTTTGACAAGGAATAGCCGGTATAGCCGGGCTATAGCTCGGCTATAGCCATTTCACAGAATTGATGAGCCCGCGCTGTCAATCGGCTATTAGCGCTATAGCCGCGTTTTGACTATGAATAGCCGGTATAGCCGGGCTATAGCTCGGCTATAGCCATTTCACAGAATTGATGAGCCCGCGCTGTCAATCGGCTATTAGCGCTATAGCCGCGTTTTGACTATGAATAGCCGGTACAGCCGGGCTATAGCTCGGCTATAGCCATTTCACAGAATTGATGAGCCCGCGCTGTCAATCGGCTATTAGCGCTATAGCTCGGCTATAGCCATTTCACAGAATTGATGAGCCCGCGCTGTCAATCGTCTATTAGCGCCATAACCCTGTTTTGACTAGGAATAGCCGGTATAGCCGGGCTACAGCTCGGCTATAGCCATTTCACAGAATTGATGAGCCCGCGCTGTCAATCGGCTATTAGCGCTATTGCCGTGTTTTGACTAGAAATAGCCGGTATAGCCGGGGTATAGCTCGGCTATAGCCATTTCACAGAATTGATGAGCCGGCGCTGTCAATCGGCTATTAGCGCTATAGCCGCGTTTTGACTAGGAATAGCCGGTATAGCCGGGCTATAGCTCGGCTATAGCTATTTCACAGAATAGATGAGCCCGCGCTGGCAATCGGCTATTAGCGCTATAGCCGTGTTTTGACAAGGAATAGCCGGTATAGCCGGGCTATAGCTCGGCTATAGCCATTTCACAGAATTGATGAGCCCGCGCTGTCAATCGGCTATTAGCGCTATAGCCGCGTTTTGACTATGAATAGCCGGTATAGCCGGGCTATAGCTCGGCTATAGCCATTTCACAGAACTGATGAGCCCGCGCTGTCAATCGGCTATTGCCTATTAGCGCTATAGCTCGGCTATAGCCATTTCACAGAATTGATGAGCCCGTGCTGTCAATTGGCTATTAGCGCTATAGCCGCGTTTTGACTAGGAATAGCCGGTATAGGCGGGATATAGCTCGGCTATAGCCATTTCACAGAATTGATGAGCCGGCGCTGGCAATCGGCTATTAACGCTATAGCCGTGTTTTGACTAGGAATAGCCGGTATAGCCGGGCTACAGCTCGGCTATAGCCATTTCACAGAATTGATGAGCCCGCGCTGTCAATCGGCTATTAGCGCTATAGCTCGGCTATAGCCATTTCACAGAATTGATGAGCCCGCGCTGTCAATCGTCTATTAGCGCCATAACCGTGTTTTGACTAGGAATAGCCGGTATAGCCGGGCTACAGCTCGGCTATAGCCATTTCACAGAATTGATGAGCCCGCGCTGTCAATCGGCTATTAGCGCTATTGCCGTGTTTTGACTAGAAAGAGCCGGCATAGCCGGGGTATAGCTCGGCTATAGCCATTTCACAGAATTGATGAGCCCGCGCTGTCAATCGGCTATTAGCGCTATAGACGCGTTTTGACTAAGAATAGCCGGTATAGCCGGGCTATAGCTCGGCTATAGCCATTTCACAGAATTGATGAGCCCGCGCTGTCCATCGGCTATTAGCGCTATAGCCGTGTTTTGACTAGGAATAGCCGGTATAGCCGGGCTATAGCTCGGCTATAGCTATTTCACAGAATAGATGAGCCCGCGCTGGCAATCGGCTATTAGCGCAATAACCGCGTTTTGACTAGGAATAGCCGGTATAGCGGGCTGTCGGCTATTGCCATTTCACAGAATTGATGAGCCCGCGCTGTCAATCGGCTATTAGCGCTATAGCCGCGTTTTGACTATGAATAGCCGGTATAGCCGGGCTATAGCTCGGCTATAGCCATTTCACAGAATTGATGAGCCCGCGCTGTCAATCGGCTATTGCCTATTAGCGCTATAGCTCGGCTATAGCCATTTCACAGAATTGATGAGCCCGCGCTGTCAATCGGCTATTAGCGCCATAACCGCGTTTTGACTAGGCAGATTGAAAAAAGTTGTGTGGCCTGGTCAGAATCGAACTGCCCACCAATCGGCTACCAGTTCAACTATCTTCCTATTGAACTACAGGCCACCTGAAAGCCTATCAATTAACTATCTATATAAGTAGATCAATTACACAGTTCAGTGTCATGCTAACAGAGTTACAGGTGACGTCAGACCATTGTCATTATGTGTAAAACAATTATTTTTTGCCACGGGGTGTGTCCCGCATTTTCTATACTTCAACTATTCCTTAATATACCTACATTTTTACTGTGCCCTATTGGAGCAGGTTTTCGTCGTTCGTTCAAAACCTGCAGTTATTGCCAATATTCTAGATGCTACAGCCGGCTACTTCAGACCAAACAGTGTATTTGTAACGGCTATTGGCTGCTATAGCCGAATCGCCACTTCTAGGGCGTGTCCACTTGATTTCAAAAATAGCCATAGTCTGGCTATAGCCACGTTTCTTCAGTCAAAACTTGGCCATTTGAAAATCGACAAAATTGCCGCGGCGAGCATATCTGTGGCGAACGAAAGTGGAAAAATAGCACTGCTGGCAGAGCTATAGCGGCTATTTCAGAAAAACACTGATTGAAACGGCTATGGCGGCTATAGCGAATCGCACTCTGGGGATTACTGTAAAAATAGCCATAGGCTGGCTATAGCACGTTCTCAGAAAATGGAATTGAAAATCGCCAAAATAACCACGGGAGCTAAGCGCGGCGAAAAGTCTAATCGGCAATATGTGTAAAAATCGCCAAGCTATGGGTAAGAAAATCCGTGTATAATAATTGGCTATAGCCAAAGCGCTGTTTCTCCGAGGCATCTAAAAAACCGTGATACATGGGAAACTTACCAAAACAGGTCACGAATTTAACCCTAGTACCCCCTCCACAAATTGGACCTGCCAAGTGTTGGACCGCGGTCATTGGTCGAGTGTCATACTTTTCTTATAATGAACTCTTGGTTCTACCAACATACTCACTAATGTTTGTCCTGTAATGCGATCGATAGTGTAAGCGGTTACTCTAAACATCTAATTAAACCGGTTAATAAAAGCACGCACATTAGTTAATCGGTCTACACAATTGCTCAGGAGCTTTAGCATATGATGTAATGGTGTTTGATTGGTTTTTTATTA
Source organism: Trissonchulus sp. WLG1_4 (assembly GCA_030248245.1). Lineage (NCBI taxonomy): Eukaryota > Metazoa > Nematoda > Enoplea > Enoplida > Ironidae > Trissonchulus > Trissonchulus sp. WLG1_4. Next base: position 12,258 of record JASANF010004656.1, on the reverse strand, counting down.
GTGCATGTTTTGAATGTAATTTCCAGTCGAATTATGATCATCAAGGTATAAATCATAACGCACAGTGTAACTGTTTAGCAACGAGCATCCAGTTGCAAGGTTACTATCGGATAAGCACTAACGGTGTAACGCGGTTACACAAATGTACACACAGAAGGTTAACAAGTTACACACATTTTACTCGCGGATAATAGCATTAACCGTTAGCTTTCCGTTAGTTAACTCATGCGGTTCTGAATATGACACAACACACTGACAACTGTGTCAGTCTTAATTTCAGGCAGTGACCACAGGTAGTTAGATACCTCTTAAACCCTATAATTAATATTGATTTTAGCAGTATAATAATGATAAAGAGCAAAATATGTATCAATAATGTACATACATATGTACCTAGCAAAAATAATCGTAATCCGCTTTTGTCACGTTAAGGCAGGCTGAAATAATCGTCTTCTCCACAAAAAAGAATTCAACCCTAGAAGAAGAATTGAACTCTAGAAATAGAATTTAAATCTATCCTTAAATATCATTACTTACTTATATTCTACACTACGATTAACAATGGCACACTTTCAGCCTCTACGTGGATCCAAATTTCCTCGGCGTACAAATCTACGAAGTGCACGGTCTGCGAGAATACATGGTTTACAACGGGCTGAAAGATCTCAGAGACCACAGTGGTCGATTCGGCACGCCTCAGATCGACCAGGACAAAACATTCCACTTCGTTTCGTCCTGCGGACAAGTGCACCTCCGCCTAGACACTCTGCCCCCGGAGAAACGCACTCCCGCCATGGCACTGATGAAGGCATTCAGACTTAACTACACTATGACTCTGACTGCTTAGGCCAGGTTCACACAGACTTACTTTTTACTTTTTACTTTTTACTTTTGCAAAAGTGTTCACACAGGCTTACTTTTTACTTAAGGAATGTCGCACTCAATTGGCAGACTTTGGCGCACTTGTATGTCAAAAACTAATAAAAATGAAGCTCAGTAGGCGGAGCTTCTGTTAGTGCATTCTGATTTGCTAGGTTGCAAAAGTAAAAAGTAAGTCTGTGTGAACCACCAGAGAAATGTGAAATCAGGATAAAGACTGATCTTGGGCTACCGACAATGTATACTTATTTCTTAAGCCCGGTTTATACTTGTCCTTGTACTGTACTGTTTATACTCTGTAACTCTGTAGTGTTGTTGATGTTGTTGTTCGTGCTGAAGTTTATCAAACCGTAGCTGAAACAAGCTCTTCTGCTGAGTTAGAAGTGGTTATATTGTGACGCCTGAGTGTCGATATTCCAGAGAAAATATTAAACGCGGCCATTACCTGTGGATGAAAAAATTTTCAAGTCTCAATTTCTGCACACATTTACTGCTGAGTTGCTCCAAAGTTGGTTACTGAGTTATGAGTTAAAATTATTTTAGTGATTTTATTTTCGCTACTTTGGCCAGCAAGCACACAATGTGTATGTGTATGAGTAAAAGTAAAAATATTTAACTCTGATTTGTTTTTGACTCTAGTTCAGGTTAAATTATTTTTCGAAAAAATTAAGAAACACTGGGCTCGTCCGGGAGTCGAACCCGTGACCTCTCGCATCCTAAGCGAGAATCATACCACCAGACTAACGAGCCACATCAAACTTGCTGCAAACTTGGATTATGCGCATTCCTTGAAACACAAAGTCTCTGTGTACCGTTCATGGTCCATGCATTATGAAACACGTAACTTTAAGTCAAACTGAGTTTTATCGCAATTTAGTAGAAGCAAAACAGCTAACAAAGGACCTAGTAAAGGGACAGCTTTGGGTATTTGCATTTTTGATCTTGAATCTGGCTTTGGATCTGCCTATCCCAGATCTTCGAAATTACACACATTGCACATCAAGGCCGGTTGGCTCAGGTGGTAGTGCGTCATGCATTTACTGAGCATCTGATCACAAGTCAGAGGCATGGGGTTTCGACACCCACCGGTTCTCAGCTTTTGCATTCTATGGAGTCACAGTTGATGACTTTCCTACCTGCCTTTCTAGTGTAATTTAACGTAGTAAATTCGACCTACCCGAAATTACATAGGACTTTCAGATTCTGAATATAGTATATACGCATACGCGGACCCTGAGGGGGCCGCGTAAAAACACTGTGCTTGCTGCAAGCATGTATATTGCAAACACGCTGCAGCATTTGTATACTGTGGTGTAATGTGTATATCATTTTTTGGCTGGCCAACTGTAATATATTTTATGCCTAGATGGTGATTGCTAATAAAACTTAATAATTTTATACTAATAACATTGATAGTTGTTTAGCTATTTGCAATCGTACAAATACTTTCCTGGGGTTGGATAACATTTCAATCCCAAGAATTTTCCCTGAGAAATTTCTCACTTTTATTAAATTTAGTTTTATAAACAGCCTCGGCTTAAATATCTGTCTCCGAAAATAGAATAAAACAGCTAACAATTATTTTGTTTTACATCAAAATAGAACTTGAGTAATTTTCGTAATTTTGTGTAGGTAAACTAAAATAGCAAAAATTATATAGCAGCTAAGAGTAGATTTCTGACGTCTCTCGCAAACATTAAAAACATTAGTGCACCCAATTTAAAAATAACTGAATCTGAAGCCAAATTCAAAGCCTAAATTAAAACTAATTTAAACTTATTTTTAACCGTGACTGAGTGCCAACTTTATCTAATGTCGACTTAGTTCCCTATTGGGCGAATTGAGTGACTTATCAAACAACTAAATCAATTTTGCTTTGGCAGTGCGAAAAGCAGAGAAGGATAACACCAAGGAGTTGGGTTACTTTATAACCATGGGGTAATAACAACCAGTCAATTTATTACAAAGAGTACATAATACCTACTTTATGTACTCTTGCTATTACTAAATGAGTTAAAAACTGCTTAAAATGTCAATCCAAAGTATTGGAATTACGGCTAATTTTTACAAGGTAGAAACAAGATATAAACAATAAGAAAATATGAAATGAGGGAAACACAAAAGAGAAAAACGTCTGTTCAATACCTAATCACTTGTAAATAGCTAAAACATTTTGCTTTCTAATCTATTTTCCTAGGTATTTTTGTAGTAGCAAGGAATGCTGACATATTTCTGAATAAACATTTTGGTGGTCCCTGGTTTTGTTTTTTATGCGACGACACTTAAAAATGTCGCTTTTTGAACTGTGCTCATTTTCTTTTTTGGAATTCAAAAAATTTCCGAAGTTCGATTTTTTACTTAATTTTGGTGCAGTTCTTCAACCATCAGAGGAGGGGGTTGCCTGCTGTTTGTGGGTGGCGTCGACCACTCTGAAGGGGGGGCGGATACACCTCCCTTATGTGCAACTACGGTTAAGTGTGAAGCATTAAGTCTATTAGTCTACAAAGTTTCTAAACACATCTCTTCACAAAACAAACTAAGAGTTTATAAGCGACAAAAATTTTTTTCGGACAAAATCTAAGTGGTTTAACCCTTTAATGCCCATAGTATCACTGGCTAAACAGCCTCATTCTGACACCTTCTAGTTTTTAGGATATTGCTCGAACTACGTGCGTCGTAGAGAGATCGCGAAACCACCATTCGATAGAGAAATGAATGGTGAACAAAACATAATCATATAATCAAAACATAAAGTAGAGAATTTTTAAACATTTGTGCCAGCGCTCAGGCATAATATGTACCTCACCCTAGAGTATGAACACAGCAACTGTGCGCCTGCCGTAGTTGAATGCTAGAAATAAACTACATTATCTGCTGTATCTGATGCACATAAAGCAGACTGCCGGAGGTGCATTTAAATTTCGTAATGTGGCCTTAAAGAAAATACTACTTTTGCGATGAAAAAAGTCAAATTTGCACATTGCTTAAGGTGGTAGTTACGTTTTCGAAGTTTTTGCAATAATTCAAAAGTTACTTGATCGAACATAATCAAACTTGGCACGGACATTGCGAATGTAAATAGCAATATTTCAGCTAATTTTCACATTGATTCAAACTTTTACGGCTAATTAATAGCTAAAAAACTGGATTTTTTGTGTATTTTTTGAGGACTTACAAAATTGTATGCAAATTTTTGTGGCTGTTACACTACTCATAAAAGCCAATCAAAAAAGGTCTAACCCAATTTATTTTAAGAATATTTTCAGCTAAAATATGACATATTTCTGTTAGTCGTTCTAGGCGATCCGTAACTTTGAAGTTTTTTTACCTCAATTTTAACTTCTCATGCCAATATCACGAAATACCAATAACCACTTTGCACAATAATTTACATGTACATAGTCCCTTATGTATCTATTATACCTGCAAAATTTAGTTTGTATATATCACAGCAGCCACGAGCATTGGCAGTGTTAATAAACCCCTTCAAAAATTGCAAATTTTCTTCAGTCTCCTGAAACGTCATTTTTAAAACTTTTGTCCGCCATTTTTTCAACGGGTACGGGAAAACTGTGCTTAATGTATTATTAGCTGACCCCAATGAGGCCCTATTTAACTGAATTAAAATTTTTTTAAAAATCGGTCATTTCTGAGCACAATGAGTGATTTCAGTTGAAGTAACCAATATCCTGTTTTGTTCATAAGAATGCAAAGAAAGCATACTTGACAGTGGCCAATTAAATTTGCCCTATACCTTTTTCGAATTGAGTGAAAAGGTTGATTATTTTTTTAGTTACAGCCTACCAAAGTCATAAAAACTGCCGTTTCTTGACTTTTTAGAAAAATTTCAGGCAAAATTTTGCTCACTGTAAAAATCTGCTAAATTATTACGTTTAGTTAAGCATACCAGTAGGTTCGTAACACATTAACGTACCTTTGGTATAAATTGCGTAATTGTATGCGGAATTTTTTTACCACAGTGAGGAAATAACGAAATACGGGGAAAAATGCTTAAAATTGAGCTGATGAGCTTCACCAAAATAGTTGGCGTGCACACTATGAGTAACACCGACTCTTGAAAAATTGTAATTTTGTAAAAAATAAGTTGATTAATAATATGCAAAAGACCGCTTGTAAATTGATTTAGTAATTGCTACAAAATAGAACATTGAAAAAAGCTGCGAAAACGTAACTACCACCTTAAATGAGCATAGGCTTCGCTGTGTGACAGTACGACTAAAATTTGCCGGCCAAATGCGAAGACCTACAATTTCCCATAAAAACAGCTAAAAGATCTTGTCAGTAAAATAGACTAGTCAAGTTGCATAGCCCCAGTTATGATAGTTCCTTGATAGGATAGGAGTATCTCCCTTGATCCTTTGGGCATGAAAGGGTTATCGGATACGCAGTCAACGTTTTTGGGTTCGGCTTTTTGTCGGACGAATTTTGATTGAAACGTGAAGCATTTCAGTATTTATTAAGGATTTTTCATTTGAAATAGATTTTTACAATGAATCTTTTATAAAACTTTTTGTATTGATCAGCCACGGAATTATATAAATACATTATAGTTACTTCTATATGTAGCTTTAGCTGACATCAATACAAGATGATCCACTTTTAGACTCCGTCTAAACTGCTCAGTTTGAATGAAATAAAACATCCTGCTATTTCTACAACTCTTCGAGTAAGAATGAGCTAGCCAGGCCTCAGAATAGGAAATGCCACTCTGTTAGTCACGTGACAGCCCAAAGGACAAATCCCTGTATTGCTATTTCAAAGCTTGATGCAGGCAAGTAAGCAGTACAAATTATTACAGCAAAAGAGGTCACAAGATCATTAATACTGGTCGACTAGTCAATAATCAATCAATTATATTATATTATAAAATCAAATAGTCAGTTATTAATTTTCGCCTTCTATTCGTGCGTGGCAGGTATATTTGTGGAGGAACCTCTTTTTATCACTGGACTCATATTCGCATACTTCTTCACCTTTACAGCGGCACCTGAAACAAAAAACAACTGCACAATGAGTACAAGATATCTTCTGTTGTGAAGAAAAGTCCACAGGCATTTTCATGAAGAAAATGTATTAACTATGACAAAAGTTGAACCATGTTCATTTAAGTTAACGTTAAAGTTAAAGTATGTAAGTCTCAGGTGGTAATTTAAGTTTAACTCAAAGTGCGCCCAATCCTAATGACTTTTAAATAATATAAAATTCAAAGTTACATACGTAAAGTATTGTTATTAGTATTATTATTAGAGTTAAAGTTAGAGCTTCACCAGTACCTTTTTTTGTTTACTGAAGCAATTATTCACTAAAATACCGAAATTGCGGGACTAGCAATCAACTTTTAGCTTCTCCAGCACCCTATAGAAGTTATATACCTACATTACATGCTTATACAATAATATATGCACATAAATACTACAGTCTGACAAAAAGTAAATGCGCCACTTACTTATTTTAGTGGCATGACTTTCTCGCGACTGGACACTTGATAGTCAAAATTTATTCTTTTCGTAGCGAAATCACACGTTTCCTTTTCTGAAGCGGTGCAACTATTTTTTATCAGACTTTAGAAGGATATTAGCTTAATGTGTATACCATGAGGGCAGCCATTTTGTGAGTCCGTCTCTTTTGGTGTTGAATTTGCACCACCCGCACGGCTCGCTGTCCCTGCATATGGGCGCGTCAGAGGGCGTCTTGGGTGCACCGATTTGACAGAAGGCCTGAAACAAAAATAACAAATCAAAATTAGGCCCACTGGTGGGTTAGGTTTAAACGCATATATATGAAATTATGAATACATACGTACAATTACAGTTTGTATTTTTGGTATCTAATTCTCCAGGAATTTGATGGCGCATATGATACGGGATGCAAACTTGTTCTGGGTTGCAGGTTTTTTGAATAATTCACACCATGTTGGATTAAGGTGGTAGTTTTAAAATCGCAATTTTTTTACGTGAGGCTTTTTTCAAAGCTCTTTTTTAGAACAACCAGTAAAGCAGGAATAAAATGTTTGCAATTTTTCGAATCAAGACTCAAAACTGTCTACTATCACGTTTTGATCACGGATAAAATCCAATGTCAAGACTAGCTACTCCACTGGCTTACAGTTTCGTAAAACCAACGTGGTAGCTAGTCTTAACCATGGTATTTTACACCAAATAAAAAATGTTCTGGGTGTCTTTTGGTGTAGTTTAAGAGAATCATAGTCTCTTTATTCATAGTGTATAAATCTGTCTGAAAAAAGGGTCACTGCAATTATGGAACTACCACCTTAATAGGGTAAAGGAAGAATTCCTAGAATTTCACGTTAGGTAACATGGTTGTCTACAAATACAGCATTGCTTTCGATAGTCGACTTATTTGGCAATAGTAATTCTAGTAACAGTTATTCAACTTAATAGTAATTCAAGTAGGTAATCCAAGTTTTAACCCTGATTCATAGTTTAAGGTTTTAGATTATTTAGTTTTGCCTGCAAATTTTAAGTTATTCATTCATGTTTGGAAGCCAACCTAGGTTTTGAAACAAAGTATCCTTTAGCTGAATATACGGTTTTTCCATGAACAAAATATGTAACTGACTAGTTAATTACTAATAACTAACTGACCACCTAATTTTTTTCATAGCAAAATAAATTCTAAGCGACGTTCTATACCATGACTATTTTTGCGTGTAGAAGTTTTATAGGTAAATGCTGAAATTAATAAATACGTATCATCTCACAATAGAGTCAAGGTATCTTTACGATCAAGTAAATACTTCAATAATTAGTGGCCTAAAACGTTTGTTTGATCAAAACCGATTAACTTGCGTTTCACTAAACTTTTAAGACAAAACATTAACGTCAGTTTGTGGAACAAAAAAGTACATACCTAGATTATTTTTTAATTTTTTCTTTGCAGAACCTTCCTGTACGTAATGACAAGAGCACATAATAGTGTCTCACTCTTATGGAAGATTGAAACACTGCAATGTACTCTTGGTAATGACAAGAGTACATAATGATAATCAATCGGTCAGTCAGAGAAACACAGTGCTACGAAAGTCCATCAAGTTTATTCTTACCTGTCCTACAGAAAATATACGTTTATAGAAATTCGCAGTAGCTAACTGGCATAGGACACCAGAAATCAGAAGAAAAATTAAAAATCCCAATTTTAATTCCATTTTAAGGGTCTGAACCGCAGGGGTGAGGCAACTTCACAAATGGGAATAATACACGGGCCTGAAGAGAAAATTATTTATGGCAAAACTTCATTTGAGAACGTGTCAAAAAAACCCGAAATAGAATCCGAGTATCTGACTCACATTTTTGTTTTAACCCTCATTTCTGTCTATCTGCCCATTCGCAAAAAAATGGCAGTCATTTATAATATTGGTTTTAGTTGCAGAAAGCCTAAACTGGCGATTTGGATAACACCTGCACCAACATTCAAGAAATAATGAAAAAATGTAAAACGTTGGAGCTTTATAACATTGCCAAAAAGGCGAACGTAGCCTCTGAAAAAAAATCGAACAGAAGTCAATTTTTTTCAAATTGTTTTGTTGTTGTTGTTTTGTTGTCAAATTGTTGGTTGTCAAATTTGACGTGCTGTATGTGCCTGATTTTGTTTTTTATCCAATTTTTACTAATCATGATGATTGTTTAATTTCGTAGTCAAGATACCATAATGCCCATACCCATGTGTACCCATACCAAAACGAACACGAGGCACCGTACCGACCGAAATTACTTGCTGCAGACTTCGGAGACAAAACGGAGTCAAAGTGTCACTTGATTCTGGAGTCAAAAAATACTGTTACTAATATTGTTTGACTCCGGAATCAAGTGTTTTTGACTCCGACTTGACTCCGGAGTCGGAGTCCAGTCGGCAGCAAGCAATTTTGGTCGGTACTGTACATGTCAACTATTGCAACATCCCACAAAAACAATATGCAGGAAATGAGAAGTTGACCAGAATAATGCGAGTAGTTTGAGGTCATTACAACGCATTTCCTCAATGAAAACAAACAATTAGTATGTTCATTTGCATATATAAGTTGTGACGGCTAGCTTTTGGCTATTTCTGTGCTTAGTTAGTTGCAGAGTCACGAAAGTGCTTAATAACAATTCTAATACAATTACTGCTGACGAACATATTTATGAATGAGGTAGCTTTTTCATTTCGATTACTTGAAAGTAACGCCCTTGTGAGAGAATTGTCACTACGGCTCAGTTTCATTAAAGGAAAAATAAGACATTAAGTCATGATAAACAACAAATTGATATAAGCTGGGGTAAAAATATGAAAGACCTATCAATAGTTAAACAATAAATGCACGTACATATTTATTAATATTTAATACTTAATTTGTTACTACTTATTTCTTATTTGCGCCATTCTATTTTTAATTTAATTTAATTTAGACGGGTTTATTGGTACATACATATGTATTTCATAATTTTTCTGCTTAAAAGAAACTCTGGTATTTAGTAAAAACTCTATCCGTAAATTTTATCTCACTAACAGATTAGAATCAAGAGTACATAATAGCGTCTCACTCTATATAGAAGAATAGTTATACACTCTCCAGCCTGCCTGTGTTCTAGCACAGGCAGATGCGCTGGTCGTCGTTTTCAGGCTACATGTTGACATTCTGTGCAACATGTGGCTGGCCAATGTGGCTGGCTATTATGTATTCTTGGTAGAATGTATCTACTTCTACAGCTACGAAAACGAAAAGAAAACCGTTATGAACCTAAATTGAAGCGTTGCTGTAAAGAAGTTTACATCATTGTGTTCCAATGACTAGACCAAGACATAAATATGTAGATATATTTTTTGCATCTTGACTAATGTTATATCCAGTTATTCTGACCACGGCATTAATAACAATAAAAAATTTCAATGATAACAAATTATATTAGACGTTAAACCACTTATCTTAATGTACTAAAATATATGCAGTAATAAAAAGGTTTTAGAAAAGTCAGACTAAAAAGACACCTTCGGAATGGACCTGGTTAATGCTTAAAGAAATGCGAATTGGTAGTGTAATGCACCTTTACGTTGCTTAATTTGTCTGTAATATCATTTCTGCACGACAAATTGTCGATAAATTGCGTGCAAGATGTCCATTTGATTTCACTAACAGATATCTGTAGAATATATCGACTTATATAGTAAAGAAGTTTAGACGATTCTGGGCTGACGACGGAATCTGAACTAAATCTGAAAGTATCAGACAGAAAGACAGCAGTCAACTGTGTGACAAGCAAAGACAAAATGAATGAATTTTTCATTTAGCCTTAGCTTATATAGGTAGTCACATTAGGGCAAAGCTCAATTACACGTCCTAATGTGCTTTAATTAGGAGTTAGGAAATGCAAGCGGCTACCGCATCAAGATTTGTTTAGCTAAAAAAGCAGCCTATCAGAAGCGTCTCAGACTTGAGCACTAAAAATGCATGCAATATCTGCAACTGACGCAATATTAGGCCATTTGTTTATAGACCTGCCAATTACACATTTCTAAATAAGTAATTGAGGCTATACAGTCAGGAGAACTGTTAGACACATATAGCATAGCAGCTTCGCTTTTTCAGCAACCTTTTAAGGAAACCAAACTCAAAGTTGAAGCTAAAACGTTCACATGCAAAGAAAATTGCTAAATTAACTATTTCTGCAGCTGGTAGGCTAATTAAGTTCAGAGCAATTAAACCCGTCATTGCATTACTTAAAATTTTTAACCAGAAATTTAATTGCCAATTATTAAAATACTCACTAAAGCGCCTATTACTAGATATGACTCTTAACACCATTAGTGAAAATTGCTGATAAAATTATCAACGCCGTCTATTCTATATCACAATTAATAAGCAATTGTTATAAAACCGTCGCCGGATATTAATGATGTCAGACGCGAATTTTATTGAAACAGGAGTTAAGTAGTCATACTTAGGTAATTGCGCAGATGAATTTGGCATATGATTGTTACTCTAAAGGTAGGAGTTTCGTTAAAGCACTTTTGGTTTTGGAGAAGGCGAGAGGCTCATGCTTCAAATTGGCTGTACGCTGAGAAACTAAAGTCTGACCAAAAATTGCTGAACCCTGAGATAAAAAGAAACAAGCAACTTCATTACGAAAAGAACGAATTGCAGGCAACAATACAGCAACTAGTTACAGCAATCTCACAACCTGTTTTGTCTCTAGGTTCAGCAATTTCTGTTTAGACTATAGTATATATAGGTACTAAAGTCTGACCAAAAAATGTTGAGCACTGAGAGAAATGTTGGCAGATTTTGGCTACTTCTCGCTTTTGTCTTGATGGCTGAAATTTGTTCTTTCAGTAATAAAATTATATATGTTTTGTTTTTTTTCAGTGTTCAACAATTTTCAGTCAGACTGTAGTTTTCAGGCTATGCCATTCCAAATAAGATCCTTTTGAATCAAAATTGGAAAAAGCGTCAGTATCAACGAAAATTTTTATTCCGAGATATTCCGTGGTCACAAAATAGTTGGGTTGCCCCTGTGAATATTGAATATTTAAGATTTTTAGCAAAAACAGAGAGATAAAAACTAAGCAAAAAGCGACCACGCCTCAGCATAAACTGAAATAATCGCTCAAAATTCAAGCTTAAATACTGGGCTTACATTAATTGAGCTGAGTCGACCATCAGCTGAGATTGAAAACTGTTCGTATTTAATCTTTTGAACATTTCTAAGTGTCACGATTTCAGGACAAATCATCGAAAACTTCCTGAAATCTGTGATTGCTTTAAATTAGTCATCAAATATTTAACTAATTTGATAGCTTCAGTTTTAGTGATTTACTGCTTGCTTTTAGTGACAGTCGCAAATTAGAAAATTGCTATAATTATGCATTTATGCTCATGCTAAGTGCTGACTAGACTAATTTATTCCAAGAAGTGCAATTTTCAGGATAGCTTCTAATTGATATGCTGATTTGCTGATAAGACACTAAAAATTGCTCAACTGTTCTACGCGACTTAACTTACATGTGTAGCTAGCTAAATGATAAATAGCGCCCTTAGAAAGCTGCGACGACCACGACAATATTCCCTTGCCTGATCCGAGGGTTATATAATCATAATCGGCCTAAACCGTTCAAAAATTATGCTAAAAAATGCCATTCCAAAACCTCCGGATTACACGGACTTAACTTCTAGCGCACTGCTTTTTAGTCCGACTAACGGAGTCACTTACTTAAACGTATGTAGCACTACACATGCTAATAGTGTGCATGTTAAATTTTTCAGTCTAGTTAAGTTGTTTAGTTCAGTTTAAGTTTATTTAAACTCGCTTAGTCCGCTTAATCCGATATTTCAATCCTAAACCTCGGACTAAAATAAATCCAGTC
>JASANF010004652.1:0-32613 GCA_030248245.1 Trissonchulus sp. WLG1_4 | reverse complement strand
CCACTCATTTAAAAAAAATGTAAACTCATTAAAAAAAGTCCTACTTCTGATTTTCTGCAAGACGGCATGTTTCAACAACTCTCTGGGCTGTGTGTCAGGATATGCTTTGTAGCAGGACATCAAATCCTGCATTGGCTCCAGAATCGCGCACAGCTGAAAAAAAATAAAAAATTAAATCCATATTATTATGTATCTATTTAATTTAATAATTTAGTAAATTTTAAATGTTTTATTACTAACAAATTACTAACAATGGCCCACATGGCCACATCAGTGACTATTTTGTGCTTTACTTACTGAGCCAAAAAACACTGTTACAGACAGACACGTTTCTGGCCAATATATATCCCCTGTACGCACTCACTATCAAAGTAATTATTTTTAAATACAATGTATGCTAAAATTGCTTTATGTTGCGGAAAGAGTTTATGGTGTACTCTTGGGCTGGTACTGGAATGATACTGTTTTTTACTAATGAGCATTCTGGTGTACTTCTGGGCTTAGACTGTTCTATCACTGATTTGGCGTCACATTCTACTTCATAAAGTTCAGACAGAAAATTCAGACAAGCTCGGAATCAGAGTCAAGTTTCCAAAGTTCTAGCATTTACAAATAATAAATTTACCTTCATTTCGGCTAAATAACAAATATTACTAAAGAAGAAATCAACAAAGATCAAGGCTGTGCAATTGGTGAGATTGAAAAATCGCAATAGATAAAAAATTAATAATAAATTATCAGCATATTTTATTTGTCGTAAAATAAGACTTAATGAGAGACAAATATTCGAATAATTCAACACCGAAATAACCAGAATGAAGCCAGAGATCGCACCCGGCCGTTCTACCAAGATGAAAGCAGGAAAGAGATAGGATTCAAAGGAAATCAGATATTATATTCAGTAGAGAGCTACTTAAGTAGAACCACTTCAATTATCAATTAAAAACCCATTATAGCCGATTAGCAGGATGCTAAGTAAATCCCCTGTTTACGAAAGAGACCGTTCAACATACGATTTAATACCTACACGTACAGCAAGATGATTATAAAGACGAGAGACACACTATCCATTTTGTTCCATTAAAGGCTCATTTCCACTACAATTTAAGTATTTCAGTGAATAGCACTGTGCAGGCAAATTTGTCATTCGCATGCTATCATAATTACTAAGCAATCAATAGTAATTAACACCAATAATAACGGATTAAAAGACCATTATCACTTGCGGGACGACTCAGGTTCTAACGTCCAACTCGTCAGCAAAGCGCGATAACACTTTACAACAACATCAGTAGATTAGAGAAAGATGTGTAATTAACTAACGTTAAATCTTTCGGAGTTACTTTAACGTTAAAAGTAGGATTAACATTAACTTTTAACAATTAGTGTCGATGCAAGATATGAGCACTTAAAGTGAAGTTAAATATCACGGAGAAGAGAAAAACAGAAATAGATAAAACATTAACAGATAATGTCAATTGCTAATGATAATTAGAAGCTTGTGTCTTATACACTGAACAAACTTTCAGCAAAGTTTTTCTCACCAAAACAAGTCAAACTCAGATCAACGCATATGTTCACTAGTAAAGTCTAGTAATAATATTTATTACTTTACATTAGTAATTTGTATTTCTGCGCAACAAGACACTCATAATGTCAGTTCCAGTTGGGTGATGGTGACGGAAGCCATGATAGCGCCCTCACCCTAAATTCGGGGAACACCACGGAAGGAAGGGGGGTCCCGCCAAAGGCAAAAAAATGAGGAAGGGTCCCGGCGTGTGCAAAATTTTCAGTCAAAATCGCCTTGCTGACTGCATTATAAACAACTATATATTTTTTGCAATCGGCACTTAAAAAAGCGTATTTTCGATAAAAATTAAGCAATTTTATTACATTAAATTTACATTTATATACATTATCGAAATCGTTTAGTGCCGTGGGGGGCTGGGGGGGGGGCGCCCCCCATTTGGTCCGGAACCCCCTCAATTTGGTTGCCCCCCCCCCCTTGTTTTGAGCACCTCCTCCATTTCAGATGGGGTGCCCCCCCATAGCCCAAATTTTTTTCCGAAATGACGCTTTAGCTACTTTTTAGCTGTAGCGATGTCGCTTTGGTAGGGTTTTTGGGTCCTTTTTTGCTAAATTTAGTAAGCGCGTTTTCGTTCGACAGGGGGGGGGGGGTTGCAAAGGGGTTATAATGGATTGGTCCCCGTCGTTTGAATGACTAAGAGCGGTGCAGCAGCAAATTGTGAAAAAAATGTCTACCACAATGCAACAAATTTCAAAAGAAAACAATCATGTACTGTGACTTGGGCCAAATGTAGTGCCAAATACGAGGAGAACTCTGGCGTAGCGTCACAATAGTTCATGATACCATATCTTTGCTGTGTATATATATATACTGGAAGAAGCAAAGCTGAGCTCAGCTTAAGTTTAAACTTAAACTTAAATCCATTTTCAAACAACGCCGAGAGAGACACAAGTTGATCAGGAATTCTTACAACTTTCTTCAAACGATATGGGCTTCGACAGAGCTTCGCGAAGTTCAAATTTCTAGATTTACGAGCAAAACTTCAGAATGTGACAAAATACGAGATCAATATTCAACGAATTAAAACGGAATGTAGACTTTAGAGTTTTTTATTTTTGAAAAGTACCAAAAAAGTCAACCAAACAAATTATAGTTACGTAATAATAATCCATTAACAAAAATAGATTTTACAAATTAATAAACACACCATTTACACTGACTAATAATCAGTATATAATTAGTAATGACAAGGTTCTGTCTAACTCTGTTAAGTCAAAGGTGAAGCATTAGAAACATTAGGTGAGCACCTTAATTACAAGAAATCAGGTCTAAAAGGTTTTGGCTTATCTAAGGACGTACATAATAATTGTTGCAGCTTCTGATACGATTCAAATGGAATTACGATAATTCGAACTTATCATTAAGTATGTCATCCAGTTAAGTATATATAAGTATTGACTTAGCAGTGTTGTTGTTAGTGTTTTCAAAAATTGACAGCGCACTTTTCTGCGATAGCTGACTTATTTTTTATTCAGATCTCGCTATTTTTGCTTTTTGGTCAAACTCAAGCACAAGTAAATACTTTTTAGAACAAAGAGTGAATGTGAAATTACTAAAAAAATACCAGAAAACTGATATGGAATATCAGCTTGTGAAAAAACGAAAATAAATTACAATCCTACTACACAAACTAGCCATAAGACATTCCCCTAATTATTGATAAATACAATTTATATTAAAAAACAAAAACAATGACAATGAAAACTAAAAACAAATGGCGGCTCAAAGGTGAACAAGTGGAGGATAAATCTGTTCTTTAAATAAATTATCAGCTGATAAAGCGTTCATCCAAGGGCCCGGTTTCATAAAAAAGCACTAATAATAACTAATTATTAGTTATTAGTCCGCTAATATTAGTAGCCTAATATTGCGTTTCATAAAGTTTCGCTGCATTCAAATATTACATAGTTATTAGTACTAATGCACTAATATTTGAACGCCGCTGCTTGCTGTGTCAGCAGTAGCTACTGCGTGTGCACGTTTTGTACATATGTGTGTGCGTGTTTTGCCGATTGCGGAGTTTTAGATGCAGGCTATTTTCATTTCTACCTGTGATGGGTTAATTAGGCGTTTTTACAAATGAATTCACTCTTGAGAAGTTAACTTGTTTTTTATAAATTTCAAATTGACTTTTTAAGTATTTCAATTCAAGAACAACTAACGTTATAATACTAACGTGAGGTAATAACTAACGTTTTCGCTTTTTTCTACTTGTTTACTTGTTTCATTGTTATATTTCGAAATAATTACTATTAAATTAATTTGGAAGCGATTATTGGCATATTATTAATCAAGTTGTGCCTTACAGAAATGTAATTTTTCAAATGTCTATAACATTCATGGTGTGCATGTTGTAAATGAGAAATAGCCCTTGAGGCATCGGGTTCGCCCCGAGAGCATGAGTATCGACCGAGTATCGTTGCAGGGTCGCAACGATGTTCGAAGGGGGAGACTGTTGTAAATGAGAATTAGGGCCTATGAGACTTGGAAGATGTGGTGTAGTGGCTATCATTCTTGTCGTCAACGCAAGCGGTTCAATTCCCGGCGCTTCCATTTATTTCTTTCTAAATTAGGGCCTCCTCATTTTTCATCATGCACACAAACAATTTAATTTGGGTAAAGCTCTTTTAAGCTACTTTTAGGCTTTTTGGCGTAGTTTTGCCTATATAAATACACTGACAAACGCACTGAACCAAAAGTGCACTTTCAAACTTAATTGTTCTTTATGTGAGGTAGAGGTGCCTTGGGGGAATATTATGTGAAAATAAGCAAAATGGGAGAACTTTGATTTTTCACCTGGGTAGCCCCCCCTTTAAGGCCCTTGAGTTAAAGTAAGTCTGTGTGCACCTTTCTAAGACTTGAACCATGGTTTTTTTGTGTAAAATAGGGTGTATTTACACACCGGCCGCCTAATTTACACAGCAAAAAATAAAAATACACACTGATTTACACAGCCCCATTTTTCCCCAAAAGTTGATTAAACGGCCTATTTTGGTTGTAAAATTTACAAAAATTCGCGAAGTGGCGATTGCAGCCTGTAACCTCTTTGTGCTAACAAAATTAAGTCTAATTTTTGACCAAAAAACAAAAATCTTCAGTTTGTGCTGTTAAACGGCTTATGATTTTTTTTATTTTAGCATTTGTTTTTATGCACTTGAAAGTTGACAGTGAAAAATCTGACATGCTGAGCTTGTCTGTGCGATTTCTTGTAATACTTCAAACTACTTTGATACCCGGATTTAACCCGGTTTTATACCCGGATTTGAAAACATTGTGTAGGATCTGGCTGATAAAACAACTCTCTATCTGTGTGAACCATACATGTACACGGGGTCTTGGCTTGGGGTGGGGGCTTGTCTCAGATTTTTTGAAATTTTAAGGGGGCTTGTCCTGACGTGTCGGACACTTGAACTGCCAAAAACGCTAAAATTGTCGATTATATATAATCTCATATATTTTTTTATTTTCGTATGTAGTTCGAGTATCAAAGGCGAAATATTAGTTTTCGCTTGCAAAAACGGTCAATTTTTACCTAAAAAATACTAAAATACACACTTTTAAAAATTTACACAACAGACCCTTAATTTACACAGCAAATTTTTAATTTACACATGATTTACACAGTGCCGATTTTGAAAAAAAACCCTGACTTGAACCAAGACTAAGTTTGACAAGATTGTTTAGTCCCAGCCAATGGAAATAACACTAAATGATACGTGAACCAAAAAAGAACGTTAAAAATACGAAACACAAAATTAACAATGGACTAATAAAACATGGGTGTGCGGCGACTAATAACCAATTATTACTATATTAGTGCATTAGCTCAAAAATTTGTGCGTTTATGAAACCCAAGCAGCCTGGGGCACTAGTATTTGAGCACTAATATACTAATGAATAATAACTAATACATGAATATTAGTTTATTATTTATGAAACGCGAATGTTTCGACTAATGAACTAATATTTACTAATATTTACTAATATTCACTAATATTACGTTTATGAAACCGGCCCTGGAGAGCAATCCAGAAATGCAGCACGGTATTGCTAATAAAGGTGTGTTACGTACAAGTTGCGTAAAGGAGCAGCAGATTTGCGCTTTTGACGAGTTAATCTCAGTCCAAACTTCTCAAAAGTGTGACGCAGCGATAGCACTTTCTTCCAGTCATTTCGACAACATAAAGTACTCTTGCTACTAACAGTATCTCTACAAATAATAATAATAAATCTCATGCCTACCTTGAGGAAGGTAACAGTATTGCATGGGAGTCCATTGCGTATGCTGATATCCAGCTGGCTAGTGTCATACTAAAACAACAAACAACAATAATAGTCAAAACCTTTATCATAAAACTTTTTTAGCATCATTAAAAACACATGTATCTGTACGGGTATGGAACAAAATCAGCCATCTAACATATCCTAGGAAGATCACTAAGCCAGCATGGCTGAATGGTTCCGGCGTTCAGTTTCGCCTCTAAAGGTTAGAGGATCAAACTCTAGCTACTCAATTACACGCAATCTCCTTGAGCAAGAGATTAGGGCCGCATTAGCTCCTCAGCTCCTACCAACTCAGCAGTCCATCCATATCGAGAAGGTGAATGGGTACCACAATTATGTGGGACGGTATCAGGGGTCCGTGTAGGGTCTTATGCCTAGAGAGGCCCTCCATGGACCTAGTCATTCTTCAAGTGGCATCCCTGACGCTCCAGGGCTTTGTAACGGAGTTCAGCTCACATGCTTTGTTTTGTCTCAGTGTTCAACAACTTTAGACCACATTTTAGAATAGTATATCCAATAAATAACCTAAACATTGAACCCCTTGATGTTGAATCATGTTTCTAGCTAAAATACTCACTCCTAGGTGTCTGTCCACAAACTCTCGGCCCCGCAGAACTGTCATGTGCCACCGCTTGATTTTCAAGTCGTCGCAAGAAAAATCACAAGTTAGGTTGCAGTCAGTGACTACCTAAAATAACAAAAGAATGCAGAAAAAGACAAAAAACATCACTCTAGAAACACTATTAATAAAATCAGACTAATGTCAAGTTTCGAAATTTCGACAGGTGCCAACCAGTCATGAGTAAATTACTTCTCACTATTGGCTGTCGTGCGTATACGTGTGGAGCCGGGCCTGACTGTAAATGCAACATCAAGTCGGCGCCAAAAAATACCCTGTCTGAGCTAATAATGTGCCCGCCCCCATAGCAGAAAGTCAATGATATGCATACGGCCAATTAATCAGAGTTGAGTTTATCAGACCAACTCACCAATACAGTTCACTGCCACTTAACTCACACGTAACTTTCCTTCAACATCTGGCACATCAGATAACATACAATTGAAGCCAAATTTTGAAACGACGCCTAAGCCTAAACCTAAGCCCAAAACTAAGTCTATTTCTACGCTTAAGCTTCAGCCTAAATTTAGCCAAAGGAAGAAGCCTAGGCGTCGCATTCGCAGCTATATGTTTTATCAGACGTGCCAGGCAGGACGGAGACGACCACCACTAACTTACACTCATATGTACAGGCTGGGCATAGGTGGCGATCATGGTCATGCGGGCGCAGTCGAGGGTGACGAGGTTGAGGGCGGGGTTGGCCACGTCTTGCGACTCCTTCACCACAAACTGCAGGTCCATGATGTGCGAGTCGATCAGGGAGCGAAAAAAGCGAGGGATCAACAGGCGGCCAATCGCTGAAACACAACACAACAAACCATAATATAATAAAACAAATTAAAAAATTAAAATATAATATATTATATATAAAGTATAAATATAATATAACATAAATAATATACAACAATTATTATCAAAAATAATTGCACCGCTTGAGAAACCGAAACATGTGATTTCGTTACGAAAAGAATAGATTTTGACTATCAAGTATCAATAGTACAGCAACAGCAACTATATAGTCGCAGAAATCAAGCCAGTAAAATAAGTAAGTGGCGCAGCTTTTTTTTGTCAGACTTTAGTAATGCAACAAATATAACAGAATATATTGTTTAAAACAACTTCCATAACAGTCAAAAGTTCAGGCAGCTTCCAGTCTCGACCAAGAGGGACGTTGCCAGCGAATATTCCGGAGGCGTTCTTACAGACAGCTCAAACTCCTCAAACTTTCAAAAAATTTCCCACTCTGCGGTGTTTTGAAGGTGTTACTAGCATTTCCAATAGTAGACTAACGTTGAAAAACTTTTTGGCTCTACTGTCCATGCCATCTGGAATGAGAATAAATGTGGGTAGAATCTTTGAATTTAGGACAAAATTAGAGAGTCGAAAGAATCGGAGTTATCAGGATTTTATTCTGCCGAATTTGTTTTAGCAAATTGGCTAAAGATAAAATGACCAACAACTCAAAAATTTTCGCCAATGCTACCGTTTGGCCCAAAAAAACCCAGTTAATAAGTCATATTCATGCAAAAAAGGATTAAAACAATTAATTCTAAAAGCAGAACAAACTGATTTTTCAAGACATACTGAATTTTCTAGGCGCCTGAATGCGGTCCTGAGTATCGTGGTGAATAACGGTCAGACTCGAATCATCGTCAAAAAATTCCCGAGTGAATCCCTCAAACCATTGCATCAGGTCAAGATCCTGCAAAAGTAACACTCACGTTTAATACAATAATGATAATAATAACATTATGATTATGCAAAAATTATCAATAACATAACGTAAGAATGAAATTCAGTAAGTCAAATTTATTCACAACACATTGAGTGAGTGCTTACAGCTTTACAATTCGCACGACCATGTACAAAAATCCTATTCTAAGGATAGGCTTTTAGGTAGTAGTTACCAGTAAGGTAAAAAGAAAATCTGCCGAAGTGCCGAGGGGTACCCAAACTTTTGGTGCCGTTACATGTATGCCAACATTCAGATATGTCCAGCTCTAACTGTCTTTTCATAAACTAATTTCATTAACTAGATTAACGTCATAACTCAACATAGATTTAAAATTTTGCACTCAAATACTAATCATAGATACGGTTTACCTTAGCCGTTCGAAAAAGTTCCGACGTCAATCTCGTCAGTCTAATCCAGTTAATATAATTTATGAAAAGGCTCTAATCAAAACGACACTGTCTTCTAATCCAATAAAGTTTGGGGGGGGGTCGGAGGGAAGAAATTTTGGCCAAAAAATGTCCAAATCGGCGTTTTTTGGTAGGAAAAAGGTAAAAACTGCGTCAGTTTTGTGAGAGGGGGGTCAAAAATCAGTAAACGCAGGGGAGAAGGGTTCCACCAACGTGGGAGTGGTACCCAAAATGTTTGTGCTGTTTATGTATGGACTCCAAACTCTTCCAAAATCAGACCCTGTCAGCTTACATAGGGTCTCTGAGCAAGACGAGACAGTCGTTTGTTCATTTCATGCAGTCTGGTGTCGAGGGTGAGACCGCTGGGGAAACACGGCGTCCCACGGCTTCTGAAAAAAACAAAAAAAATCATTAAAAATGTATAATATACAAAATATTGTCTTTGTTTTCAATATGCCGTATTTATATAATTTATTTTAGTATATATATATATATATATATATATATTTTTGTTGTACGGTTCTCGTTTTGGGGGTTGTCTCGTGTCGGTTTGCTGCGCTTTTATATATATAAATATATAATATAATATATATATATATATATATATATATATATATATATATATATATATATATATATATATATATATATATATATATATATATATGTTTATTTATTGCATATAGTTTGTACAAGCTTTTTACAGTTATAACAAAACTATTTATCTCTATTTATTTTTGTTACTTTTAATCTTGAGAAACTTTACATAAATAACGTAAATGCTTGAACCACATGTTAATTACTAATTACATATTATACTCATTTTTAATGCTAACATATTAAACTGTTCTAAATTGCATGGTACACACTGTTACGATCATCACATATAAAATTAAGAGCCTAATTGCACTCATAAATCGCTGAGAAGGCGTCCTGCTTAGCCAACAATCTACAATTTCTAAGTGTCTAATAATGGTCTTCGAAAATGTTTAAGTTAAAGAATGAAAAAATGCGGCTAAAATTTTTTGTGAAGATAGAAATTCTAAAATCGATTTTAAATATAAAAAACTGGAGTTCAGTTGGTTGTTGACATATGCAAATGTCAAACATAACTACTATTTCAAAAAAATAGACATGTTCATTATTTTTGTTCTTTATTATTTTGAACCGATTAAACTTGTGCCGGTGATTAGTTTAAAAAATGTATATATTTATTTCGGATAGTGGTATTTGTTTTACCAATTCAACATTACCATACCTGTTGAGAGTATATTATATAGATACTACACTTAAAAACTGTTGCGATTACTAGAATAAAGACCAGTCCAGGGTCCAGCAAATAGCTTCTATGACCTTCTACGAAATATAGAAGAAATAAATTATATAGTTGACCCCCCTGGGATAGAAAACCTCCAGTTCGCTGACACAAAAAATATCTTGGGTATATATATAAGTTAGTTAGTCACTCTCTGTTTTACCATTTCACAATTACAAGACCTACAATTAAAATTATATATAGGCTTGTAGCAAACGAAACAAGCCAGTAAAGAAAAATGTGTAGCAATACAATGCCCATTTAGCTGCACCTAACAGACTATTCCGCAGTGCCCATCTCACCAGCTCTTACAAAGTGAGACAGTCAAAATCTGCTTAAATCGACCTGTGTGATACCAGCATCAGCGAAAGTTAACGAATTTACACGAATACTAAACCAAAATAAATACTCAAAATACACAAAAACTAACTTCATCCTTTATCATTCATTCAGAAACTTCAAATTATGTCAGCTGCTGAATTTCCCACATCAGTTCACATAACCATTAACACAATAACCTCACTCGATGAGTCACGCTCAAGGAGATTACAGAATACTATGGATTAAACTTGATATCATGGCGAATTCATGCTGGAGAAACCAAATCGAAAAAGCGCACGGAACCTGGATATTTAAGCAGTGGCAAAAAAGTGTCGATTTATATCTTCTAGAAATTTCTATGCTCTCCCTAAGCAGGAATAATTAAATCCATTTGTATGCTAGATTATGCAGTAAAAACAGCGACCGTTCTATTATATTATAACCTTCAGTTTACTAGACCTGTATCGCACATAGCGATAGCTCTGATTTAGTTATATACTGATCTATATTTTTAAACTCAACTATTTTCAGTTCTTTACCAAATAGATAGAATGGGCACTTTGGCCAAAGATTACTAACTGCTACAAAACATGTCTAACCCTTCAGAATGTTCCACATAGAAGGAAAATCCATGTTTACCACGAAGCTTTGTGCTCTCACACTATTATCGAATCCGTAGAGTCTTATGCTTTTTTGACTTTCGTATGTATGTTGACAGTTGGCTGCGCAAACATCCAGGAGCAAACACATGTTCAATTTGCCCACTGCGGTGTTAGGAGTTAAGATGCGGCCGCCCCCTTCCGCGAAATTTTCCCCAAGTGAAATTGTACACAAGTGTCCCCCCTTCGGTTTCTATCACCCAGCCGAAAAAAATTTCGGATACGTCTCCAATTGATCAAATTAGAGCTAAAAATCAAAAATCCTCTATATTTGGGAAAAATTTAAGCGATTTTTACCTGAACTTACGCCAAAAAATGTCAAAATCGGTACCATTTGTGCAGAGCAATGGAAAATTGCGTCCGTCTTGAGGGACGGGGGGAGGAAAAATTTGGTAGACCCGGGGGGGTCTCCCAAACGTACCCAAAAGTTTTGTGCTGTTACATGTCAGCCATCCCTCATATATACTTACATGGGCGGAGGCGGCAGTATAGGTTGAGCAGCGTTGACATCAGGCATACCGTAGGCGTGCTCCAACAATGAGGAGAGCAATTCTCCCAAGTCAGAGTCCACAGTCATATTTTCAGAGTTCATACAAGAGGCGGGCAGGAGCACAAAGGTCAAGGGTCAAACTGGGGTTGGAAGAATGCAATGAGAAGGCAGCAAAAAATTGAGCGTCAATGTTTCTATGCTAGACTAAACGCATACGGATAAAGTCGCTTTTTATGCGAAACACCCACTGTAGCTTACGCCTGGTTCACATAGGTATACTTGTTCATATCCACGTCATACATACCAAAACCCGGTTCACACTTATCCTTAAGAGCATAGGGACGGAGATAAGGAAAATTTCTGATTCGATTCGAATTCTGAAAATTGATTCGTCTAAATTTCTATATACATTCTATATACAAGCAGAGCTTGAGCACAGCTTTCTCCGTGCAAAAAAGTGGCTCATTTGGCCACGTAGAGTTCTTGGTAAATGCTTAGGGACAGAACGATAGGGACAAGGATAAGGACGAGTATGAATCGAGCTTAACATTTGAACATAATAACACCTAAGCATGTCGGTGCAACAGTTGATTACAATTGTTTCCCACGAGCAAACGGACTGAAACTGCTGCCAAGAAGTATAAACTGTAGTAGTGTGCAACATACTATGAAAGTGGTCA
This sequence comes from Trissonchulus sp. WLG1_4, assembly GCA_030248245.1. Taxonomy (NCBI): domain Eukaryota; kingdom Metazoa; phylum Nematoda; class Enoplea; order Enoplida; family Ironidae; genus Trissonchulus; species Trissonchulus sp. WLG1_4. Next base: position 20,515 of record JASANF010004652.1, on the reverse strand, counting down.
AAATACATTCATATTTTTTAAATAATTTTAGGTGTTATCTGCAGCATACACAGAGGTGGACCCGGGCCGTGGGTACCCATGGGTTCGGTAGGGACGTAGGGTTAGGTCGGAAAACTTCAGCCGTGGGGTCAACCCGCGGGTACAGCAATGCAGATGGCGTGGGTCGCTAAATTTTTTCTGACCCGCGAAGGCCGCGCTACTTAAAAAATTTCGTAGGTCGGATTCCACTTTTGCAGAAATATGGATCTGCTTAATAATTCCATTCGGTTAAACTAACAATATGAACAATGTTCAGATATACACGGTGGAAACTCTACATATATACACACTTGATATCTTAAAATGGTAAGTAGGTCAAAATGGGTCGCGGGTCACCTTGTGCAATGAGAGTTAGGTCGTGGGTAATTCACGAAAGTCAAACCACGGGTTGGGTTGGTCAGAGGATTGAAAACTTCGACCCGCGTCCACCCCTGAGCATATACCTATACACAACTAATTATAGGATACAGTTCTCAATGGAGGCTTCCCTCTTCCCCACCGAACAGACCTCTAATTTCGAAGAATCAGAGGTCCATTTTTCGAAACAAAAAGAATCTTCAAAGCTGATGCTACCTGTTCCAATTTTTAAACTATAAACATGTTATATATAAACTGATGCTATCTGTTGCAATTTTTAACATATATATATACTGTTTAATTTTAAATATTCAAAGTTTAACTTAAAGTTTACTGTCCAAAGTATGCAACGAAAACGCTGTGAAGCCTAAGCTTTCATACAAAAACAACTAAAAAAAGTCTACAATTATGCAAGTATTAGCACCAAAGCACAGGACAGTTAATTGGTCCGCAGGCGGCCAACCACTTAGCACGATAAGAAGGGCACCCAAGTTGACTCTACAGTAACAGACAATATCTACGTTCTTAGCATAACTGCACTGTATCCTCTTATAGGCTATATTTCTGGCCAGCATCATATACTATGCACTAGGCTTAGGCCCGCTCGTGCTGTCACTTACATCCTGAATATATTGCCTGGTCAGGTTGGGGGCTTATGTCATATGCAGGAGGAGCGCCTCTAATGAGACGACAGCGAGGTTTGAATAACTTTGAATACATTAATACCTATCTATTATATTATACCTTTCCCAAGCTAAGCTTTAAGCCTTAATCCCTGATACTTGTGACTACAGAGTGCATCACACATCCATATTTATATTCCGTATACATTATATACCTAGACATACGTAGTATATACCATGACTAAAACTTCGTGTGGCCGACAATCAAATCTACAGCGCAGATTCTCGTATGGTACTGACTGACAAATGAATATTTTAAATCATTCATATTTTCGGTGTATGAAATCGGAAAAACATGGTAAGCTAAATAGATGCAGTGTGTGAATCTAAAGTAAAAGTATCTTCACAAGTGGAAACATGAATCATCAAGCATAGATAAATGCAAAATCATGCTATAAAACCCATTAATCGCTTGTTCACGGAGATCCGTTTTCAAGCAAGACCTCAAACACCGAAAAATCACTAAGCCAGCTCATGGCACGCGCCAGTTATATACGTACCAACCTGCTTTGACCCAGCCCTCACTAGAGCACAAATGTGGCTTAGATCGATTCTGGTATTTTCCGTTTTCCCCGCTAAATTCTCTCGTTAAAGTTTTCCAAAATGCCAGTTTTTTTCTGCTGACATTCAGTGAGTAGGCGATTTACTACTGAACCCGAATTTATATTTCAGACCACAGAAAAATTGAGAATCATTCAAAAGTTTGCTAAATTCGTCATTTAAGTCCAGAGACTGGGGAATTTCGGAAACCAAAAAACATTTAAATCAATTCACATATATACATACATCATGCATGTAGTACAATGTACATATATATATAATTGGGTCAAAACTTTTGGAAAGCGTCTTGGTAGGGCCCGTCCCCTTCTCCGCCCCTTCCGTGTGATGACATAAAAGTGATGAAAACAATTTCAAAGTTCCTGACTAAGTACCGGAAAAGACACTAGCGTATCAGACCATGAATCTGGATTGCGTATGGCGTAGATTGCTGCGGCTACGCCCTTTACTCACTGCAGCTATCATACGTTTTACGACATACATATTGTCGACGCAATGCCCAAGGCTTATATACATGTCGAAGTTCCAAAATATTGCACCCCCCCAATTACTCTTGTATCCTTATAAGGCTTGCATTAACAGTCTTATTTAACAACAAAATGTACAGGAAACCAACAACAGGCAAACCTAAGCCAACTTCAGAAAAAACACTTTACTCGCTCATTCTCTTAAATATTTCATAATATTGCACGTTCCTAAAATGTGTTGAAACACAGGCGCGAGAAGACAATAGAACAGATCAACTGAATAGATGAGTGAATCTACAAACTGACTTAGTCAGTAAGTGAAGGTGTGTGATACAACTCTTCTGCAAACGATGATACAATTATATATAAAGCCAATACTAAGCTCAAATAAGTGGCCTAAATGGAAAACACCTGGAAAAAACATGACGCTACTTGGTGAACTCAAGATCCGCTAAAATGAATTCCATTTTAGAATGATAAATTCTAATGACAACTTGTATAACGCGCATTACGTAATTATTAGCACAAAAATCATCAGTGATTACGAATTCGCTGGGTCAAATTCCTGCAAGCAGTAATAACGAGCTATGGTGCTTTTCATAAATTATATTAACTGGATTAGATTAACTTGGATAATTTCAGTAACTAACATAAAATTGACGAAAGTGTATGAAACTTTGAGAACGACTAAACCGTGTCATCTGCTTTTCGTTGCAAAACTTTATGAATTCAAATTAATCCAATGTTGAGCTATGAAGTTTATCCTAATCTAATCCAGTTAATATAAATTTTTTAAAAGGGCCTCAGATGTTAAAATTAAAATCATGATCAACTGGAAAAAACAATATATAAACGTCACTTACTTTTCCTTTTTATTTCGCATTATCTATCACAGCAAGATGAATCAATATTGATCAAATAAACTAATATAAAATCAAAAATACTAAATAATAATAATAATTAAACCAGGAGGTAGCGTGTCATTAAAATATCTTGCATTCCTTATTGCACAGAACAGCAAAGGCACTATAAAAATAAATTCAAAAACCTGCACTAAGCAAATTTTACAGGCGGAAATTCAACTACAAAATAAACAAAATAAAACAATGCAAAACAATCAATTCATTCTAGGGGTTTTTTGGCGGAAGAAAAGTACTTGCCCAGCTTAAGCAAATGTTATATATTTATTGTCGCTGTACAGAATTCGACATCACAGACACAAAATATACAGTATATACTGAAATACATAGATTTCAACTGTATATTTATAACTAGTCACTCTTAAATAGAAAATTTTGGGTAGGGAACTCATAGAATATTGTGTCGAATAAATAATCAGGATAAAAAACAGCTAAAATTGTTAAAAACAACAGTTATTCCTCAAATAACGCAAAAAAAGTAGGAACGGCCAGAAAGTTTTGCTAAAAAAATTAATTTCAAGAACCCCTCTTAAATTTTTGAGACGGTGCAAATATGCGCACACAACACACATATAGTACACCAAGTTTACGTAGTATGTATTTACTTTACATTACTGTACAAACATCAAAGTACAGTCAGCACAGTACTGCAGTCTACAGTGTAAAACTTTGGTGCTAGAATAGTGGAAAATATGCATATGTGGTGTGGAGCTATAGCACGAAATTCGCTGACTGAATCGAAAATTTATTGAATGCACAGAAAAATTTCTGAACAATAATTCAGACAGTCGTCCACCAAAAATCTACACGCGCGTACGAAACTTTTTTCATATGGTGAGCTTGCTGTACAAAAGTTAATATTATGTAGAATTTATATATATGCGATTATATATACCTATTATATGTATTATACTATATTAATACACTGATGAGGGGGTAGATGGACCCCATTCCCTACAAAGTCGAGGATGTGGGGGGAGGGTCCCAAAAATTTGAGCAAAATTGAATAAACAAACAAGGCGATTGATACAAAAATTTGCATGCATACATGTATGAGAGGGGGATGGGGGGACCCCCCCCCCCTCCCTCCCCCAAAATCGAGGGACCGGGGGGGGTCCCCAAAATTGGGGCAAAATTTAGTAAAAATGGCACTTTTTTGGGAAAATTTTACAAAATTTCGCAAAATTCAGCGTATTTTTAGTCGATCAGGGGGGGAGGGTCCCCAAAATTTGGCGGTGGAGGCACCCCCCAAATTTTGACCCCGTTACATGTATGATTTAAGGTATGTTTGGTCAATCAAAGGCTAGGGTCCCAGGTCACTACCATTAGGTCAGAGCTCCCCTGGACCCTGCCATACCCCACATTTTCACCCCCCCCCCGCTACATGTATGATTATATTCTACTGTGCATTGAAAAACATTAGCTGGTCAGTGGCCAGAAGTTTTTTCAAGCACTCCCTCCCGCTTGCTAAATTTTTTAAGCATTTCAACTTGAGTTGATCCTCTCGAAAACTCTAGCGGCTCACTTGAGCACATTTTGCTTCGACATGTTTTGTCAACAGGGTAGGTTGTTCGTTAAAGTTTACTCATTCCAGTATTTTGCAGAACTTCGATGTTTACCCTATTTATTTGTTCATATAATTATTATAAAAATGCCCTTCACAGAAGGGCAGCAATGTTAGTAGAATAGGAAAGCGGAAAAATGCTAATATGCTTTTTAAACACCCGGGACAAGTTTTGCCGCCGAATAGGAAAACGCAGCTTGCTAAATGAAGCGGACAAGAGTTGTGTCAGAATAGGAAACCGCAGCTTTTTAAATGAAACGGACAAGACTTGGGTCAGAATAGCAATCGCCCTGCGACACGTCAGTGCTTTCTGCACCCTATTCGCGCGAATAACTAGGAAAAGCATTCTTGACGCCTACTATCACATATTCACATGTCAGGACTTGTAGTGTAAAAAGTAGATATACAGTTACTTAATTTAAATTTCTTCACATATTACATACATATCTATTTTTGTTTCCCGACAACATCTTTCCCGAAAGTTACGAATGACATATTTTAAATAAACATTTCACAGCAAGTACATACTAATAGATATTCAACACGAAGCTTAGTCTCCTTTAATGTTTAGATGATTAAACACATGTACGTATAACGTATGTGTAAAAATAAAAACGAATGAGCGCTATGATCGATTAATGATTCTTGTGAATGTACGACTCATTACAAGAATGTTTATTCCGGTCATGGCTTGCCTTTGTAAATAACATCAAGAACCAGCTATGTATACTATACTTTTCCGGCAACAGAGCAGCTCATGATAATGGCTGATTAGTTCGCGCGAATAGGGTGCAGAAAGCACTGACGTGTCGCAGGGCGATTGCTATTCTGACCCAAGTCTTGTCCGTTTCATTTAAAAAGCTGCGGTTTCCTATTCTGACACAACTCTTGTCCGCTTCATTTAGCAAGCTGCGTTTTCCTATTCGGCGGCAAAACTTGTCCCGGGTGTTTAAAAAGCATATTAGCATTTTTCCGCTTTCCTATTCTACTAACATTGCTGTCCTTCTGTGAAGGGCATTTTTATAATAATCCTATCCATTTTTCCGCTTGAGAGATTCAGCTTCAAATCATGAAAATGTTTTCACCGGTATCACAGGGGCGGGGTTGCACAAGTTCTGGTTATTACGTAAATCTGGCAATAAAACAAATAGCACGCTGCAATGCACAGTAAATATATGGGTTTATATTCGAAATTCAATTTTTAAATGTGACAATCTTCACATCTGTATGTAGTTGCTTGCTACATGCTTTTAAGTATTTCTCAATGATCGCCAGTCATTACTACAAAAGCTCAAATTTATGTAGGTAGGTATTCACTTATTTTTCACTATCCAGACGTCAACATCCCACTTACATGCTTGTCGAAACAAGCATGTGGCCTTGTAGTCAATAGTTAGGGCGTTGTACTATTAACTTCAAGAAACAATGAAAGGATCCTCACAGCCTCACTTTATGTCATCTCCTTGTGCCATGAGACTAAGGCTACATTTGCTCCTGCCGACCCAAACCTATGTGTATCCTTCGGTGAATGGGTACCACAGCGATGTCAGAACCGGACACGAAACAGTGTAGGCCAAATAAATAAATACATATGTAGACTGTAGAGGGGCTTTGGCATCCTCTGCATGGATGTTGTTGCTTATGAGCTTACAGTAGCTTATGGCACAGAAACTGATAGGAGCAACGCAGCCCCCAGGGAAGAAGCCTGCACTTTTTCTCTTTTACAATATTATGTATATATGTAGGTAATGGCATAGGCGGATCCAGGCGGGGGGGGGGCCGGGGGGGGCTCGAGCCCCCCCCTCCATTGGGTCGAGGGGCCTATCGAGTCGGGGGCCTATCGAGTCGGGGGCCTATCGACCCGAAGGGCCGATAGGCCCCCACTCGCGCATACATGTAGGTCGCTCTCCATGTTGTTTTTGGGCCTATTTAGGCCCAGGCCCTTGTAGCCTGTTGTGGACTAGATAGGCTGTCTCCATGTTGCTTTTGGGCCTACTTAGGCCCTTTGTAGCCTGCTTTGGACTAGATAGGCCCCTCTCCATGTTGTTCTGGGGCCTATTTAGGCTATTGTAGCCGGCTGTGCACTAGATAGGCCCCTCGCTATGTTGCATTTGGGCCTATTTAGACCCTTGTAGCCTGCTGTGGAGTAGGTAGGCCCCTCTCCTCTCCGTGTTGCTTTGGGGCCTATTTTTTAGGCATTTATAGTCTGCTGTGGAATAGATAGGCCCCTCGCAATGTTACTTTGGGGGACTATTTAATAGGCCCTTTTAGCCGGCTGTGGAATCCGTTTACTGTTTTGCTTGGGTGCTTACTCTGAGCAACGTCTTGATGCATTCTTTGTGCTCGTTGTGAGTCGTTCAGGCCTTCAGTGTCATCGCTAGGGATGGGTGTCGCGGATGTCGCTATAACAGGGGCGTAGCACAGGGAAATCAAAATCTGGGACCGCCAGTGCACTCCCCAGAAACTTTCAACTAAACTTTCAGACTTTCCAACAGAAACTTTCAACTCAACTAAAACTTTACACAAGCACCCCCCATTTGGTTTTATATAGCCTGTCTGGAAAAAGTTTCCGATACGTCTCCAATTGATCAAATTCTGCCTAAAATTAAAAAATTTCTAAATTTTTGTTCTGGGGGCCGCCGCGCCCAGACCCCTGCAACCTTATGGCTTTACTAGCTTTACTGTTCCTTGCTTTTGTCTTTTATGAAAGCGTATGTGTATATTTGTTCATTGTGCACTATTTATTTGCTAATACACTTACGTGTATCATTTAAGCTGTTTTATTGGGGTAAAATTGACATTTTAAGTAAACTTATGGTTCATAGTGCCAAAAATCTACGTACAGTTTTCAATTTGCTAGTTGGTGCACCCTCGCCGGCGCGCCGGTTTTGTAATTTTAAGTGTTTTGAACTCCAGTTTTACGTTCAATAAAAATTCGGTCCAACAAATTGTTTTTTTAACGAAATGTGTTAATTTAATATATATGTGTCGTTTTTTGCGTTATAATCGCATTTAAGTGCATTTTAACACGTTTCAAAAAAATGGGGCCTATTGATCGGGGGGCCTATCGGGGTCCGAGCCCCCCCCCCCCCCCCCATGGAAAATTTCTAGATCCGCCACTGAAGTATGGAGTTCTCTTCTAAAAAATGTTGTATTATCGAATTCTTTTTTTGTTTTTAAAAAACGTCTTTTACGTAGTAAGAATGTCTCATTTTTAAGTAAGAATGACTTTTAGAATTTTCATTAATTCGAGGGAGTGCCTTGAAAGCCTAAATTTGTGCCCGCGCACGCCTGGGCTACCTCTGAACTACTGTAATTCTTATTGTCCTTTTTTTTCTATTGCATATTGTATCGACCCCATCGTTTTTGTACATTGTCGCACCGTGTATGGTTTTGAAATGTAAAAATATCAATAAAAGAGCCGCCAGGGATACTAGGAAAGGAATTAAATGGTATGTTGCAAGCCCTCAGTTGAAGGCTGGGTCGAACGAATATATAACTAGCAGTTTCCATATGTGTAGTATAATTTTTATATCTGTGTAATTCGATAAGATCATTCTAAGATAAGTTTACTAATAACTACGGTCCGTTATTCGTAGCCTGCTTCTGACGGGGTCCTACTTTAGCGTAGGTAAGTGGGATGCAACATACATACCTAACCTATGTACACCAGGGAAGCAGCGCATTCAATATTCTGCAACCTCAGAGTCGGGTCTGCAATAAAATTTTTTTGCGCGTTGCGGATATATTGTATTTTGAAAGCGGAAGCCCATTTTCCATTCCATTTCCAAATACATTACATGTATATTCTGGTTACAGTACCTTTCTGTTTTTTCTGTTCATTGGTGCTTTCCTACTTCCGGGTCACCATCCAACTTTAATTGTCTAATTCATACTAAAAAATCTTTCCCGCGTACGCCGTAAATGCTTTAATGAGCTACATACGTCATATACATACACAATCGTATCCAAATATGGAATTAGCAGAACCGAAGGAAGCGGACAGCGGTATCAAGAATTATAAACTACTCTGTAAAGTATTTTAACTGTATTCGGTTGAAAATCTTATATACTGAATGGTGTAATGGTATATATAGTATGTATATACAAAACCAGTATTTTTTTAATACTTTGAGATACAATGGTCGCCTTTTCAAAAATTCAAATTCAAAGATCTCTGATTACCTCGTTTTAAAAAAAACTTTTAACTTGAATTAGGTTGAATCTGGTTAGTACCAGTCATACACGTGTATATGTATGGTTACATTCCATACTATGCCTGGCAGTGGCGGATCTAGGAATTTTCCATGGGGGGGGGCTCGGACCCCAATAGGCCCCCATTTTTTGATATGTGTTAAAATGCACTTAAATGCAATTCTAACGCGAAAAAACGACACATATTAACACATTTCGTTTAAAATTTTTTGGACCAAGTGGCTTAGTGGCATTGAACGTAAAACTGGAGCTCAAAACACCGGCGGGTGCACAAGCTAGAAATTGAAAGGTTGACGACAATTTTTGACACAACGAACCGCAAATTAACTTAAAATATCAATTTAACAGCTAAAATGATGCGCTCAACCATGTATTAAGCAAATAAATAGTGCACAATGCACAAATATACCCATGCATTAGCTTTCATAAAAGACAAAAGAATCCAAAAGAATGTATATATATAAGCCACTAGGTTGCAGGGGCAGTGGCGTACCCAGAAAAAATATCTGAGGGAATGACTTTTCCGTTTTTTGTAATGGTCACAATCACAATGCACATGTTAGCTATTGTGAAACTTAAATTCGCATTACAATCTGAAGAACAGTAACCCACAAAGATGCGGGGTTGTGGGGGCGGCAGCCCCCAGAAAAAAATTGGAGATTTTTTCAATTTTTAGGCCAAATTTGGTCAACTCGAGACGTATCAGATTTTTTTCAGACAGAAAAATAAAGCAAAAAGATGGGAACATCACATCAGACAGCGTATTACACAACTAAACGCAGCATGTATATACTTGTGCTTTGTGCATACATGCATATATAGGTTTTGATGAAAGATAATAACAATAAATAGTAAGTTGCAGGGGTCTGGGGGCGGCAGCCCCAGGAAAAAAGGTTGAGAATTTTTTCAATTTCAGGCCAATTTTGGTCAAATTGAAACGTATCGGAAATTTTTTGCCAGCCAGACCATAAGGGGCATCTTCGTGAAAAATCGCACTTGTAAGAAGTTTCGGGAAAGGGGATTCCCGCCACTCCCTCCCCATTGGCTACGCCCCAGGGTATCGCGACATCCGTGACCCCCGTCTCCAGCTCCAATAGTGATAACCCAGAAGGTCTGAACGAATCACGCGTGCATGCATGTTGCCCCGAGTAGGCCCCCAAGGAAAATAGTAAAGGGCTCACCTAGCCCACAGCAGGCTACAAGGGCCGAAATAGGTTCAAAAGCAACATGGAGAGGGGCCTATTTAGTCCACAGCAGGTTACAAGGGCCTAAATAGGCCACCAAAGCAAGGGGCCTATCTGGATCACAGCAGGCTACCAGGGCCTAAATAGGCCCAAAAACAACATGGAGAGGGGCCTATTTAGTTCACAGCAACTTACAAGGGCCTAAATAGGCCACCAAAGCAAGGGGCCTATCTGGATCACAGCAGGCTACCAGGGCCTAAATAGGCCCAAAAACAACATGGAGAGGGGCCTATTTAATCCACAGCAACTTACAAGGGCCTAAATAGGCCACCAAAGCAAGGGGCCTATCTGGATCACAGCAGGCTACCAGGGCCTAAATAGGCCCAAAAACAACATGGAGAGGGGCCTATTTAGTCCACAGCAAGTTACAAGGGCCTAAATAGGCCCCCAAAGCAACATGGAGAGGGGCCTATCTAGATCACAGCAGGTTACAAGGGCCTAAATAGGCCCCTAAAGCAACATGGAGAGGGGCCTATCTGGATCACAGCAGGCTACAACTGCCTCAATAGGCCCTAAAACAACATGGAGAGCGACTTGCATGAATGCGCAAGTCGGTGGCGTATCGGCCCTTCGGGCCGATAGGCCCCCGACTCGATAGGCCCCTCGACCCAATGGGGGGGGCTCGAGCCCCCCCCGCCCCCCCCTAGATCCGCCTATGATGCCTGGTTACACACCGCAAACTCAACTTTTACTTGTTTACAACATTGCATTGCAATTGTATGCATCAACTGGGTTGTTTCGTCATGATACAAAGGCATTTTTGGTAGTAAACATCAATGTCTGCACCAAAAGTCGTCAGGTCTCCAAAATCGTTTATAAATCTAAACAACTCACTGCACAAAAACTTCTGACCATGAGACCAGTCACGACGCGACTCTCTGCCAAGGGGTCCATATGTTTTTTCCATGTTATCGTATCTCAACGTAAATTTTAATAAATCTCAATATTTTGTGCTCAGAAACACGACAACTCTCAGAAAAACAAAGACTGCTTTCACACAATATATTCAATATTATTATCGCCGTGAAAAAATGTATATATACATTAATATTAATATTATCGAGGTACATACAGCAGGTGTCGTTTTTTACGACACTATAACCATGATAAACTCGTGATTCGTGAATCGAGATCCTAAAAACTCTGGTTTCTTGTGCTTGGTCAGCAAATACACGAAAACAGTACTGCTCAACCTTCAAGAGATTTTTAGAACGAAAAAAGCCAGGACCACTGCCTGCCTCGTATATACCGTCATCAACTCCTGACGTACTTTTGTGTTTGATCAAATTCAAGAAAAGAAGTCACCGCTTTCCTTGAACCGTGCCGTAAATTCAACAGTTTGGGCTCATAACATTACTGGATTCCAAAATACTCGCTGACTCTGACATAACCTATAGCGGTTAATAAAACTACACTATTTTGTCTCTCTGCCGCCAAACGGATACAGAAGAGCATCACAGCTGTACTCTGTCAATTCTGTAAGCTGTAACTAAACTAAAATTGAAGAAATAAATAACACAAAAAACTGAAAAAAGCATTAATATTTAAGTCAACTAAATACATAAAACTTAAGGCGGCGCTCCGAGAATTTGCACGTACTTCAAAAATTGTAATTTCTAACTTTCACAGTCATATTGGAATTTAGCAAGGTTCGCGGTATCAAATTGAGCATTTTTGGAAAAGGATTTGTCTCAACTCATTTTTTGTGCCTGTCACGTGACTTGCGAAAACCGTACTCACAGGGCACACATGACTCAATTCAAACTCTGTCCATTTGGACAATCTATGACTCGTTTGAAAGGTTTTTGAATGTCTTGGACGCTAAATTTTTTGTTTTTCGAAATTCGGTCTAGATTTTCAGTTATAACTATTTTTTAACTTTTTATGCAACTTTAACAACAAAATCTCGCTTCAAAGTCTATTTATTAAAAAATTGAGAATTAGGCAGTTTCTTAGACTTTTTTTTCTATATTGTGTCTAAATTTCGTGTCTCAACTCAAAACATGCGGTTTGGAATCTGTGCCCTTTGGCAAAAAACCTTGGTTTTTTATTGAAAAGTTGCTCGGCTTGTTGCATGTTTTTATTTTTCTGGCCGAACGGCTTGATTTGACAGACACTTGTTTCGACTATGTTTGTCTATTTTTCAAAAATTAAAGTAATTTAGTTTTTACTTCGATTTTTTGCGCACTTTTTCTAGTTTGGTAATAATCGAAAAATATTCACAAAAACGCAATTTTTAGATTCTCGAATTTTTTTTCATTTTTGAGTTATACACATCAATCGACTCCTGAACACCTTCTGAACAACTTTTCTTCAAGAGGTCGATTTTGCCCCAGAAAAAAATAATTCGCCAAAAAACAGATTCTCGAAGCGCCACCATACATGTAGGGGGGATGGCCTTTTCAAGGATGGCCTTTAAGGCCTTTTCACACGAGGGCGCATGAGCGGGCCCATTGCAGGGCGTACGCCATGGTGCACGCCATCCGGGGCGTGCATGAGGGGGCGCATGCGAAGGCGCATGAGCGGGCACACGAGCGGGCGCATGAGCGGGCGCATTCTATTTTCACACTGCCTGCGCCTGCTGCATTATTTCACACAATGCAGTATGCAAGTGTGCGTGTGCGCCCACTCATGCACCCTCTCATGCGCCCGCTCATGCGCAATGGCGTGCGCCATGGCGTACGCCGTGGCAAAATGCGCCCTCGTGTGAATAGGCCTTTAACTAAACAACCGAATAAAGTAAAAAGTTATTATTTACTCAGCCAACCTACGCTGATCGTTTCGTTTGTCCACCACAGTTCACGCGTCCGCACATCCGTTTGCGTGTTTGCCTTTCACTAAAGGCTATTATTGACCGAAAGTTGTCGAACCCTGAGGAAAGATAGGTGGCGTGATTTTCGCGACTGCTTTCTGCACTTTTAATCGCTGAAATTCGCTCTCTTTGTTAGTTATGACTTCATGCGTATGATGTCTTTGATTAAAGGTCCTGCAAATTTTGGTGAAACTTTAGCTACTCCTGATCAAAATACAAACGTCAGTTAAAACATCTTCGACAAAAAAGACAAATAAAAAATGGCATTTATGTACCTACCTAACTACTTGTCTGACTAAATGAATAAAAAGAAAGAAATGTTTTGAATACATTCAACTTAATCATATAAATTGGGACTGAGAACTGTTTGGGTCAAGATATTTTCATGGCTTTCGCTTACCATAGAATTCGCAAACATAGCGCCACCAAAATGCTGTCTGTAAATTTGATTTAAAATCGGCTATTCTTGCACTCATTGCAGTATCTGCAGGCTCAAAAGTGTTAAGGGTTTTCTAATAATCTTTACCATTCTTTAAGAAAAGCTGATTCAGTGTTTCACTGCAGCACGAAAAGTGTTGCTTCGATCAGCGACGAAGCTGCATAATAATTTTATTATGTTTTTGTAGCAGTGATTCCCGTATTTGTCCTTGTTCATCGTTTTTTTATTACAGACAGACCATTATCTTTTCTTTTGTCAAAACAATTTTCAAATTAGTTATGTGTATACTGTGTATGTAATAATTGTATATCAGTGTATACAGTGTAAAGTATATAAGTACAGTGTATTGTATAAAAGTGTATAAATATCATTATTTATAATGTATATATGTACAATGACAACCGATTGTAAGTTTGTTAGGTCAAGGTGTCCATCATCCTAAATGACCAATCTGTTAAACTTGCAAACTTGTTAAAAACGCATCCATTTTGGTATCAATTAATCAGCACTAAATGTTCATGTGTCCCTTTCTTCAACTGTCAGTCAGCCACAGCTCACAGACACACATAATACGTAAGGCTTACGTCCCATGTATAATAAGCATTTCATAATTGGGAAATCAATGACAAAATTCAGCCAAAAATTTCCCGTAGGCACACCACACACATACACACACACACACACACACATACACACAGAGAGCCCAACCACGGTCTATATGGCTTTCCTCCTCAGTAGTGTCAAGCCGACGGTCCAGTGTTTACGAGACGTAGCCTGGAAAGAACACAGAACCTCAGCAGCTAAGTTGGACTCTCCTCTATGCTGCGACTCAACAGCTCCTGGACTCCGACAGACCTCCTGTCTTTCCGAGTGAGGGAATTGAGCCACACCTGCGCAGCCCAGAGGCAAAGTATCAGAACAGTGCTGCACTGGAAGACAAGAAATCAAATCAAGACAAGACAAGCCTACATTCACAGCACAAAAATGTTATCTTAGAAAACTTGACCTAAAAAATACCAGCCAATGGTTGCAGTAAAACGTAATGTAATCCCAAATCTACCTAAATTTTCCTGAATTTGCTTGCCAGATGGTGCAGTCGCAGAAAAACGCGGAGGCCAAGAGAAAGTTCGTTGAGGATACAACGAAAACACGGGCAACAACGTGTAAACAACAACATGTATATAACAGCAAACAACATGTATATATACAACGTTAGAGCCACAGATGTACATGGGGGGTCTGGGGGGGCAAGCCCCCCCCCAGATATGAAAGCCCCCCTCCTTGATGCTGAAAGAAAGGGCCAGAACTCTCAAAAATTGCCCCAGATCGCCGTAAAATGCTTCAAAAACGAGCAAAAAGCGAAAAAATTGCTAAAAACAGCCAAATTTTGCCGAAAATTTCCCTTTTAGGCAAAAATTCGAAATTTTTGCTTTTTTGTCCGCCCAAGCCCCCGAAACTTCGGGACAAGCCCCCCTACAGTTTCGAAAATTCCGGGACAAGCCCCCCCCCAGACCGAGACCCCGTGTAGATGTATGGTTAGAGCTGTTAAGTGGTGGGTGTGGGTACATTATCATTGTCACACGTAATATGAAATTCAAGTCAAGTGCGATTCCAGTTCATTATTTTGCAAACTAACTGTCCGTACAAGTTGGCAATAATTTGTCACCGATGTACACTAATCCACGGCCAACAATGACACGGCGCACGAACGCCCTCTCTTCGGCCGTACCCGACCATTACTTAAATCCCCCTAATCCTCCAATCAGCGCAGTCGCTTCCGACCGCCGCGTCATATCCCGGGTTTCCCTGCTAACTTGTGTGTTGCTGGCTACTTAAGCGAACAGCAGGCATTATCACCGCCCCAGCAGCTTCCAGCCCAGCCCACCCTGACCATTCTGCCAGAGCTCCTGTCGCACGGCGGCCGACCTTACCATTCTGCTGCTGCTTAATCTCGCCCGCTCCTCTCCTAATCAATAGCTATCCATGGTAACACATGCATATATATATATATATATCTGTATGTATATATGCATACATAATATAACTGCATATTCATTATTACATGCCTACGTATGCGGCTATGTGTTTTCTGTCCTATACATACAATGCATACATGCATAACTATGAGAATAAGCAGAGAAAATCTGCTTTGCCCAAAATACACACGCACACGACCTGTAATGGTATTGGATTGTGTATGTGCGCGCCTTTGGGAAGGTAAAAAAATGTGCTAAATTTGCCCACGCTTCGAACGATGCCAGTTTAAAATCTTGGAGGGTACATTGCCATTGTTATCCCCTGCAAAACTGGATGACACCAACGGAACCCCCTCTAAAATTTTCCCAATCTCCTACGTACGTATATATAGCGCACGTGCGTATATACCTATACCTAGATGATACGTATATACGTATGTATCTGATTATATTTACGACCCAGTAAGCTGATGCTTAAACACTGCATTTATCATATGTTAGCACGTAGAGAAAGACAAGGAGCATACGAATGAACGTATTTATTGCATACATAGGCCAAGAGTACATACGCAAACCAGAGAGCCATCAGAAACTCCAGGTTAGGTTCAAAGCTGGCCAAGGTTAGCTGGCAGGAAGTGTGAAGCCACCGCGTGAAGTGCATGAAAATACAAGGGCTGGCAAAACACCGCAGACGACCAAAATAATATCTGACAACCTTTTTACGTGTTACTTAAGGTGGCGCTCCGAATAACTTCCATAAGTTTATTATCTTATAAGTTGACGTAGGTTCTAGCTAGAATGAATTTCGGTTAAATATATTGAAGCCTGTTATAAAGCTCTGTTTCTGAGTAAGTTTCACGTGCATGCTGCCTTGTTCTGACTTTTTATCACCGATTGAAAATTTCTATTTTCGCTAAATGCGCATTATTTTTCAAACTGCATAACTGAGCGAAACTTAATTCAAATTTTACGATCTATAGCTGAAACTGTAGGTAATTATGTTGCCGAGGTGTATCTTATAATTTTAATCCAATTGCTTTGGCTCAAAATATATACACTAGTTTTTCTAAAACTGGTCAACTTGAAATCGCTGCGGAATTTCACCAAAAACAGAAATCAACATTTTCGAAGAAGGTACACCTGAATCTACTTATTTTCTAACTTTAAGTCAAATTTCACAATGAAAAAACGACATGGAGGAGAGATATCACGATTCAAAAAAGGCTATTGTCGATCAGAAAAATCTGAGGTTTGCCCACACAAACGACAGTGTCAAAAAATAGAGCGTATTTTTTAATGCAAATAACCATTGAGAAAAGTTGGAGAAGCCAAAAAGTAGCTAACGAAAAATTAGCTTGAAAAATAGTGCATTTTTGTCAATATCGCTCAACGTAATTTGAAATTTTTTTTACAAATGTTTGCCTACACAAACGACTTTTTAAAAAGTTGCAGTCACCTATTATCTGCGGTAAACCGTTATCAAAAGTAATAAAAGCCATATGCAATTTTTCGGAAAATCGATTTGAAGATTTTTCCATATCAAAATTCAGGTCAAAACATTAATTTCAACAAAACTACATGTTATGCATATCAAACGAAAGCTAATTCACTGCTGAACAACCTTTCTTCAAGAACAAAGACCTGAAAACGTGACTGAAAACTTTTACTGCCCAAAGTCAGTTATTCGGAGCGCCACCTTAATACGTACAGTATGCTTATTGGCTATATATAATATGTACTTAATAATATATATACATATAGACATATATATAATGTATATATATAATATATATATATATATAATATAATATATATATATATGTATGTATGTGTATGTAAACCTAATCTGGACTGGTGTATATATATACATACTGTCTGCAAAGTGTCAAAAATAGGCTGATAAGACAAGATGTGATAATGTGATGTGATACGTAATATGTATATATTCATTTGTTTTCACTATTTTTGGCAGTACCCAAAGTGTACTCGAATTCGTGATCACAGACCGTGGTCCGTGGACTACATAACCGCAGTCTTAGTTTAAGTCTTGCTAAACGCAGTCTAAGAGCAACATGCTAACCTGTGCAATACGTGCATAAATTTCCGTTATGATGTTCTAGTTTACTGAAATAGAACGTATTAGACTGCTTTCATTAGAGACTGGCTTTATGCATCCCAGCCAGAGGGTTCTGACGGAGTACGTAACTAACTACAAGCCGCGAAGGGTTATAACGGTTACATCAGTCAAAAATTCGAATTGGTAACTTCGGACAGGTTCCTAAGAAAGCAAGCACAAGCAACGCGAGTACGCGACATATATGTACGTACACGTACGTATACATCTGTATCGTGTAACACTAGATACTAGAGGTAAGTTGAAAGTAGAGACTAGTTTTTAGTTAAATATGCGCACTGACAAAATGATAATTGACCGGGCACAGACTACATACTGATTACCTTGCTTAACTTTACCTTCATTATTGAATACAACTTTAAACTGAAATCGTCCGAACAAAAAAATCAAATTAAGCAAAATGTAAAACTACCCAATTTGCTTTTTGTTCAGTCGGCTAACTCACGGCAACAAAATGAACCAAGTTCAAGTAAACTCATGTCAAAAGCGAACAATGCAACAAACTAAACATAGCTAACTCTGGACCACAGTGAAACAAGGTAGAGGGCGCGTGGAGTGGATGGTTTGGGGAGGTTTATGTTCTGCGACTTCACCCCCCCTCTCAGGAGCTTGATTTACTCAAGTTATCCTACCTGCCCACGTATGGTGGTGTCATTGGGGTCTTCCTAAAATCAATGGGTTTTTAAGAGACTTCGGGGCAGAGAGTCCTGAAAAACTATTCTGCAATGCAAAGAATTCTGCATCATTTAAGGTATATATATATATATATATATATATATATATATATATATATATATATATATATATATATATATATATATATATATATATATATATATATATATATATATATATATATATATATATATATATATATATATATATATATATATATATATATCTTCTTGGTTGATCAGAGGGGTCTGAAAGTCTGATGTGACGTTACCATGTTTTGTTTCAATTTTTTTGTCGGAAAAAATTTCTGATACGTCTCTAGTTGACCAAATTCGGTCTGAAAATTGGAAACATTGCCAATTCTTTTCTGGGGCTGCCGCCCCCAGACCCCTGCGACTTTGTGGTTTAGTGATTTTGCGTTTGTAAGGCGCTTTATAAGTGTTAAAATTGCCAAAACGTGCATCCTAACTCATTACAAAAAATCGAAAAGTCATTCCCCCCTGAAATTTTTTTTCTGCGTATGCCGCTGCCTGATTCGGCCTAAAAAATTACAAAAAATCAGGATTTTTTTCCTGGAGGCTACCGCCCCAAACCCTCCCCGACCCACAGTAATGCTTAAAAAAACTTTCAGGCTTTCAGGCTATATTTTAAAAAAGCACACATTTTGCTAAAAAAGCACACACTTTCTTAAGCACACACAAAGCACAGGGTGAAATTTGAAAAAAAACCTGTTTCATAATTATATAATATCTCTTGACTTACCCAAAACTTCTTAATTTATGCATTTTACAAATAAAGTAAACACACTTATGTATATCTGCGTTTTATAATTGTGTTACAGGCAGCACTAAACATTATTGTTGAGTCAGTTCGGAAAGAAAGCAAAGTTTACGACTGCCTAGTTGATCGTCGGAACAGGCCTTGATAAAATGGTAAAATTATACAAAAGACTACTCGCTCGGTATATATACAACTCTGCGTGCGCGCTACTCAGCTGTGATAAACGAAAAAACAAGGAAGCAAGCTGTGACGAATTTGGGATCTAAATATCCTGTCCAACATCGTCAATTCAACGGGTCTGAACCACAAATGTACATGTGGTGGTCGGAAGTGGGAAAGGGGGAGCCCCCTCATATTTGGGATTTCGGGGCAAGCCCTCCTACTTTTGGTAATAAAAGGGGGCCAATAACTAAAAAATTAACCCTGATTGCTGAAACTTCTCCAGAAATGTATTAATCCAGAATAAAACAATTTCTATTCCCACAAAAAATAAAATTTTCGAATTTCTGTGAGTTCAAGACCCGATAAATAGAGGCAACGTCAAGCGCCCTGAAAATATGACAAAACCCGAGACAAAATCACCCCTTTATACTGAAACCTCGTGTAAACGTATGGTCAGAACACCAACGACTAGAAGGAAGCCAACATACGCAGGATGATCCGGCGGCAAATGGTGTGGATGCGGGGGCATAGGTCCCCCGGGATGGTGGGGGGGCATGGGTGACATCATGAGCGGGGCGTTGGCCGGGTGGAAGGAGCCAGGGGGGGCCATGGACTGGGGCGGCTGGGGCGGGAGCAGGGAGGGCATGTGCTGGATGAAGGAGGGGGGCGGGGGCGGGGGCTGTGCGGGGGGCCCAGGGGGGTTGGAGGGGGGCGGGAGCGGCCGGTGCTGTGGTGGTGCCTGTTGCCAATCTACCGCGTCCAGGTTGATTCCACAGGGGGGCAGAGGGGGGGACAGGAGACTGGCCTGTGGCAGATACTGCGACTGCGACGACTGCGACGATACGCACACCTGCTCACACCGCCAGTCCGACCAGACGCCCACGCCCCGGCACCCGCCACTCTCCGGTAGACTGATTACACTGAAACACAACACCACGGTGTCACTTGACGGGACAGCACAGCATAACTAAGTGACCCTACTCCTTTACCGGATTAAAGGGTTAATGTTAAACGGACTAAAAATTATGCTAAAAATGCCATTCCAAATCCTCCGGATTAAACGGACTTAACTTCTTGCTCGCTGCTTTTTAATCGGACTAAACGGACTTAACCATATCATACATGTATATAGTTGGGGGATGGGGGGGAGACCCCCCAAAATTCGAGTCCCGGGGAGGGAGGGGGGGTCCCGCCAGGGGGAAGAGGGGGAGGGTCCCGGCGGGAGTAAAATTTTTAGCAAGATTTGAAAAAATCGGCATTTTTTGTAAAAGTTAAGCGATTTTTATCAAAATTTTTGCCAAAAATTGTGCAAAATCGGTGTTTTTGGTCAAAAAAGATAAAAAATGCGTCATTTTTGGGAGGGGGGTCAAAAATGACGACGCAGGGGTGGGGGTTTGACCAAGGGGGGAGGGGTACCCAAAATTTTGGCGCCGTTACATGTATGGACTAAACTATTAGGCTTTTAACTGGTTAAGCATGCATGCTAAGTC
>JASANF010004648.1:0-77183 GCA_030248245.1 Trissonchulus sp. WLG1_4 | reverse complement strand
AAATTACTGAAATAGAACGCCATAGACTGGTTTTAACGTAAGACTGCCTTTATGCATTCCACCCATAAAGTTTTAAGCGCTAATGTGGTGTGATGGTTTGACTGCGGATTTTACAGATCGTGAGTAGAATCGACTGAGCTAATAAAACGTGTCGAGTTTCGTTTTGTTTTTGCTTGTTTAAATGACGGGATATCAAGGTTGTTTGTGTCGTCAATGAGATGCGTCTACTACTGTTTTTTGTTTATGTATTCTTGTAATTATTTAGGTCAATGCGGTTCCTGTTGGTCGTTTTCAACTACCGGCAATGTGGAAGGACAGTGGGCCATTCACAAGGGACAACTGATCAGTCTGTCTGAACAACAGCTGGTAAATATGTTACCATCTGCTAGTTCAACCCAGTCTAAGCTCTTTTTGTATCGACCTTGTGGTGGTAAGTGCAAATTTGGTGATTCGTGATTAAGTTCTGTTCTATGAAGAATTCGTAACGAATCACCTAATTTTGTACTTACAATCGGTACAATTATTGTGAGACTTGTTGAATTGAGTAAAGGGCTTCAGGTCATAGGATTCTTTTATATTCGTTTCGAATTTGAGAACATTTTGGCAACCGTTGGCGAAATATTTCTAATCCTTTGAGATTTATGTATTAGGAAAACTGAACACACACCTTAGCTGATTGCTGTCAATCACGTGCAGTTTATTTTACATATTATCCCGCGCTCGTAATCAGAAGAATGCGAGAACCAATGCAACAAACCTTCATAAACTTACAAAAAATGCTCTGTTGAAATAAAATTCTAGACTTTCAGAAGCAGCAATACGTGTCTTTGTGAATATATGAACGAATGCAAAATTCAACCTGCTGTCATTTATTGTTTTAGGTTGACTGCGATCATGTGGACGAAGGCTGCAACGGGGGTCTGATGACAAACGCCTTCCAGGAAATTATTCGCATGGGCGGTCTGGAACGCGAAAGCGACTATCCCTACACAGCCGAGGACGGATATTGTCACTTCCAGAAGAGCAAAGTACCCGCCAAGATTACGGGATACATGCAGGTGCATAAATCCGCACATTATGACCCGCTATTTTAAGATTGGTTTTATTCCAACAAATTTTTTTAACAAATGTGACACTTAAGACATACCTGACTCTATTCGAAACCTTTTTTTGTGGAAACACTCGAATTAACCATTAAATATACGCTTAAGGGGGGGCTACCCAGGTCAAAAATCAAAGTTCTCCAATTTTGCTTATTTTCACATAACCCCCAAGGCACCCCAACCTCAGATAAGAACAATTAAGCTAGAAGGTGCACTTTTGGTTCAGTGTGTTTGTCAATGTATTTACATAGGCAAAAGTGCGTACCCTAAAAGTAGCCCTGATTTGGACAGTTCTAACCCAAACCACATCAAGCCAATCAGGCTGAAACTTGGCATAGTAGTAGTCCACATGTAAGCGCAAAATTGTACGATCCGGATTTTTGATACGTATTTTCAATTTTAAAATCGAGGGCGAAAGGTGAAAAAATAGCCGTTTTTTGAGCCCGCCAAATTTGAGTGATTTTACATTTGGCGTCACAGCTGAGGCCATGGGCAAAATTAAAAAAATGGATCATAGAGGTTGAAATATGACGTTAGGCTATCGAATCATGTAAAAATCAGCTTTGTCAGTGTTAACAAAAATTTCGAGTAAAAGGACGTTTTGCAACCACAAAAAACTTTTTTTCGCGCCTATGATTTACACGTAAAATTGAAATTTTGGGAACCCCTAGTAGAAAATTGGCAAAAGCATTGGTTCCAGTTTGTTACATCAGCGATGCGCCTTCCCTGGGGCTACATTGTGTGCAAGTTTGAAGCGAATCGGAGAACCTAAAATTTTCACTTATACAGGTAGCCCCCCCCCTTAAGTACATTTAAAATGGACAGAGCACAGGTTTCGAAAAAAATCGCTTAAACTTCCCTCACTGAGGGCTCACATTTCGAGATGATGTATCTCAAAAAATACAAAAATTTAGACAAGGGTGGAATAAATAAACAAAAATGCTTCCCCAAGATTCTCAAAAAAAGGTCCACTATCTCCCCAACTGCATTTAAAACAAAAAACCTACGGATAGAAACTCTTTTTGAACAAATTGTCAGACACGTCACATAACTATCATAAAAACATATTTTCTGTATAATTTTTGTGCAGAAAATATTAATTGTATGCTGTAATATTAATTGTACATTCTTTATACTTCAGGCGCCCGACCGCCCACATAAAATACGTCACGATGACAATTTGCAACGCTCGGAAAATAAGAAGTAGGCCCCAAAAGGGGCAAGGTTCCTTCCTCGGTGTCTACCTTTCAAGTTTAAATGAATTGGTTCTAATTTTGCTTGCCTACTGTAGGCTACATACACTGCGTCTTTCTCTACTTCGTACCCAGCTTATTCTTATCTAATCTAACTATAACTATATATTTTAGGTACGCAACTACGTACAAAAAAATGCTGCAGGATGTTAAGCATCCCGCTGCATCAAGCCATTTGGCTCAATAGTTACACTTTGATCTGAGCTGAGCAAATCAGCTCTAAGAAGCGATAAACAGTGTTTTTCAATGGCTCTTATATATTGCCGGTGAAACATTACGGTGCCGATTTTGAAGAAATAGGTACATCACTACAACACTGTACATCGATTATTGATTTTCATGCATATACGCCGACAAAAATCAGCAGGCACCTCCCAAGCTGAAAATACACGCAAAACATACTGGCTATGCAGCCTGCTCAGCAGCGTTAAACGCTGTGAGCTATTAATTTCAAAACAATAGTTCCTTCTCTAGAAGGAACAACAAGCACGTTTTGCGAGTAGAGTTGAGTTATTCTTGGATAGATTTCATGGCGACATGCTTGCAGTGCTGAGGATATTCTTCGAATATAAAACGCGGCACCATATGTTTTATTGCCAACATTTGTAACTAAACATGACCATTCTCAGTCTTGATACACATCAATTTCTAGACTGCAATAGGTATCATTGCTTATGGTCAAAAATGTTACTAATTAGAAAAGTTTAAATAGGACAGTTAAACTTTATGTAGCTACTGTTGAATATTGACTCTACTTTGTCTGAAGGGGACTTTCTGTGCCGCAATCGCGATTTTTTGCTGTCAATTTGGTTTTTAAGCTTACGTACATATGCACGCAAAAAATCGCGTGCCAAACTCATTCATTCCACTTATTTACATTTCACAAACTTTTGCAAAGCTGTCGGTTCGAACCCTTCTCCTGAGTGCCGATGGCTTATTGTTCACACCCGTAACAAAAAAAAACAGAATTTCTCAGATGTTCCTTACAGCCACGATGTTCCAGGTAGGTAGCCTATGTATGTTCCGTCAGCTGTAAAACTTTAAATAAACCGCCACACTTACCACAATTATATCAACTGATAGCAGAATTATATACTTCCGCTCATTTGCATATTGATAAAATAATATGCAAATTAGTTTTGCATGTGTGCAATTTGCAAACAGGTGTCAACAGGAATGTTCATGGGAACATACATACGTGGAAAATGTGGTTTAGAAATATGTAAACAAAACATTTTAGTCTCAGAAAAAAATAAGGAACATAGAATTTAAATTTACTCAATACCCCAAGTTGCATGTCACTAAACTCAGTGACATCCGTACGCAGTACGCAGGGTTGGCAATCGCATCTAAAGTCCAGCTGGCTCCAACGTGCTGATGAATATTCTACGAAACATGGTCGGAACAGGTTTTGTCATAACAATGATCAATGAGATTACTTTGCCATTGCTCACTAATCTTCACGTGCATGTCTTGTATGATCCGACACACGCACGCACAGACGATGTTGTGCAACCCATGGCGCTAAATACGTATTATATGTGTGTACCTACATGCACAAATAGATACACACGCACACACAAATAGTGCTTTTTCAGGACCTGCCTGTAGATTTACAACATAACTACACGCAATCATAGAGACCGATTGCACTATAGTATATACGCGGCGGCTGAGGCCGCCGCGTAAAAACCAAGATGACCAGCTAGTTGCAGCACGGGAAATGGCACCATTGAAACGGAGAGCGTCGATAGCGATAGCGGCACGTCCACATACGCATCCAGCGACTCCTACTTTAGGCGACTACGACCCACAACATTAGCCATCTAACGGTTTCATGGTCGAAGTTAGTTTCACGGCGTATTGTATCAACAAACGCCACCATATATAAAGCGCTGCCACTTGCACTATCGTAGTGGACTACGCCCATCTATCAGCTTATCGCCAGCACAGAATTCGTTATGGTGTCTCCAACTATTCAAGCCTCCCTAACCTTACTGATGACAAAGAGCAATTCATTGCCAGTCACAACTACCCTAATGAATTCACCCTGCGACTTGTTGGAGTTAACCAAAAAATCTAAATGATAACTTTTAGCTATGAATTGTAATTTTAAGAAATAAAAATATATTTCTATTCATACGTCTTCCAATTAGAAATGTCATGTTTAAGCCACTTTTATTGGCAAACAAAGTTGCTGGCAGCCTTTCTAGTAGCTGAAAAATTCAAGGGCGCAGCGTATCGCGCTGATTCACTCACGAACACTGCCGTTTTTGAAACTGATGACAAGATTGATATGTACGAAAATACGAAAATATGAAACATCATTATAACATCTTTTTTGGAATAAAATTTAGGCTAGTTTAATGAAGGATAACCCGCCTCAAGTAGGGGCTGACCCTACAACTGCAACATCAATATGGGGTTATAAACAGCCTCCAGCTCCAACTTAACCATGCCCAAGTGTGTAATCAGAACAAGAGGTCAAATACATAATAAATGTGAGCAAAAAATTAACACAACGGAGTAGCAGCCGATTGAGTGCAATAGCCGAAATAGTAGCCGACAAATGTACAATAGTATATTTGAATTTGTGCTTGTGCGAATGCCAGTGTGAATCTGGCCCGACTCCATTCTGTTGCAGTGCCGGGAAGAAAATCATAAGTTTTCAAATCTGCTGACGATCATAGTATATACATAATCCAGAATGGACTGATAAACCATTCTCGTCGTCGCTCGTATTAGCTGACATGTTCGTCTACTTGCAGCTTTAGATCGCAGTATTCTTTCACACAACTTACATTCGGAAATTCGGATCTGAACATTTCAGTCGTATTTATTGTTGTAAATAAGTCATGAATGGGAATAGTAACTTTACGTGCCACATATGTCCATTTATTTTGTCGCAAAGTGCGTTGTGTTATATTGCCAGCTGTGTCACATTTAGCACATGCCCAGACAAACACACAATCGACACACACGCTCACAGGCGCAGAAAAAAACACACCCACAACGCATGTGTCAACAGGCCAGCATGGATCATCAATCTAAAGTCTGACAAACAAGCCCAATCTGCGGCAAAACCTTTTCAAGGATAAAATTCCAAGTAAACTGACCAGAGGTCAGCTAAAACCTGTTGTGCAGTGCGCGACGTGACGTAGACGAGTCCAGCGTATAGAAGCAAAACAACAAGCACGTTCTGCGAGTAGGGTTAAACTAATTTTTGATACTTAGATTTCATTCAGACATGCTCAGACACCCGAGGATATTCTTCGAATATAAAACGCGGCAGCAAATTTTTGAAAACCGAAACTTTCACATAACATTTCAAACTGCAACATTAAAAGTTAATAACTTAATTTGCAAAAACCTTCGTAAATTCGATCTATCTGAGTCAATACGCCAGAAAAAAAGACTATTTCGTCGTACTGCTGACCCAGTGTCAGCTACCAAAGCAACGTCTGGGCGCTGACAAGCGACGATGTTGTCAAGCGCAATGGCCTGCACAGCCTCGCAAGGTGTGGTTGGCCAGAGCTTTCTTGACGTCAAACCATTAAGATCACGTCATGCGTTTAAACAATCTAGGAAATATTGTTCTGACAGGTTTTGTTACTTTACAATTACTACGCATGATTTGCAAGCATGCCATTCGACTGACATGCAAATGAATTACGTAGACCTGTGTGCATTTGTATCAGCTCTTTGCAACAGCGTATGTGTGTACTGTGTATGTACGCGCATATAATAATATTATGTATCCGAGTGAGCGTGATAAGCAGCGTATGCATATATTCCAACCCTGAGATCACAGATTAGCACGCGTCAAGAACATACACACACATATGACGTAAATTTTGGACCTACTAATTTTCACACAGCACAATATACAGTCAAAGCAGATATGTGTTAAACTCTGATCTGTATTATAGTATATACGCGGTGGCTGAGGCCGCCGCGTAAAAACACAGGACAAAAGTGAATTATAAACTAAACTCAGACTGACCTGAACTGACGCACGAACCCTAACTTGCTATGTAACTATGTGTGAAATACTGATATTATGTCCTGATATTTTATAAAAGACTTTCTTGCATTATGTTGTTGTTGCTGTTGCATTACTGTTGCAAAATCATGTCTCTTGATATGTAAATGACTTTTTCTTGTAAAAGTCACATGTTGCGTTGTTTCAATTCAAAACGGTAAACAATTATTTAATGCATCTGATCAAGTTTTGTTGTTGCAGTGAGTGACTGTTGGCAACAATTTAGCCTGTGTCGCAACTGAACAGAACAGTCTTAATACAATAGGCAGTTTTCGCTGACGGCTAGTTTCTGCTGCACATGTATGTGACACGCGCACATTTCTTCAGAAACGGAAGTTGAACAAACTGACAGGGAAGCAAAATGCACAGCGCAATGTATTTCTTCCAAAATCAAAATTAAAGACCTGTTGTGCTGTGGCAAAACAGGAACAGGTGAAAGTTTGGTGCAAAATGTAATCATTAAATATTGCAGCCTGCTGCAAATTAATTTGAAACCACTTCCGTATACTACGGCAAAGCCTGTTGCACAGCTTAAAATAATTGTGAGTCAATGCAAAGTGAAGTTTAAACTGTAGGTATTAGATATATAAGTACAGTACCGATCAGAATTAACTACCTATGATGCTGCAGTTAGCGTCACTGATCGAGCCATAGCGTCACTGACTGCAGTCACTGCATTGACGTCACAGGTCCAATAAATTGGACATGTTTACTGAATTTTAATAAGTGACTCCGGAGTCAGAGTCAGTGACTCCGGAATTACGCTCACATTAGTCATACCAGACAGCCAAACCAGTTTCTTTAGGGTGTGTAATGTGTACGTACGTAATATGTCCAAACGTATATGCCGAAACGTACAACAGAAACTGGGCTTTTCTTCAAGCCAGTCCAACTAACTTTTTATGATGACGTACAATTTATAGTTTCAAACTTACTTAACCGCAATGTAAGTTTGCATTGTTAAAATAATAATATCGGCATGCAATTAGTGAAGCTAAACAAAACATTAAACTTGTAATATTGTATTAATTTTAATGCATTACATTATACTTTAAGTTTAATTTTACAAAGTATGTTCTCAATTTTACAACAATTGTTATATCACTTTACAACAATTGTTACAATTTACAGCTATGATTTAAATGTAAGCACTCGTATTATGCTGATAGTACACAATATATTGCATTAAATAATGTTTGAATTATTATACATTTTGTTCTCTTACAGTTAAAAAATTAGACTTGCATGTTACAGTAAGCTTACAAACACAGTTTCTGCTGGCAGCACGTTTGTACATATACGTGCACATACACAACCTAAAGAAACTGGTTTGGCTGTCTGGTATGACTAATGTGAGCGTGATTCCGGAGTCACTGACTCTGAATCCGGAGTCACTTATTAAAATTCAGTAAACATGTCCAATTTATTGGACCTGTGACGTCAATGCAGTGACTGCAGTCAGTGACGCTACGGCTCGATCAGTGACGCTGACTCCAGCATAGTTAATTCTGATCGGTACTGTACATGTGTAGTATTTACATTTTTTTCGTGAAGAGGGCCGGCCGCACATGAACAGATCTAGAAAACTGGAGCTGTCTGCATCCAAAAATCATTCAATCTCAAAGAGCACAGACTCTTGAACAAAAGATTAAGCTTCACTTTAATCAGGTCTAAATTGGTAGAAAATTTCAATGTTTATACAATTGGGCCCAGAGCTTAAAAAGCTCAAGAAGCAATTGAAAATGCTGCAGCATTCCATTTAAACTTTTGGTGCGCATTGGGTTTTGTAACACAGCAGAGTTCACAGAATATAAGATACATAATCAGTCATCAGTTTGCAGCACCGGCCACAGCATAAATGCGCAGTAACAAACATATTGTGTAACGGGGAATTATTTTGCTTCCCGTCCAAATTACTGTCCAATGGGCTTACATGCGCAACGTAGACGCCACGTAACATCACGTCTTCACCAATGGCTAACAAGAGCGAACGCAGACCCAAATGTACAGCAAACATACAGTAAAATATGCAACCGCACAAACAAAGCGTACTTTGCACTACAGCACACAAACTATAGTAGAATAAACTTAAATACCTGTTCCGCTGTGGCGCAACAGGCAAGAGGTTGCGCCACTTTATTTTTTGCTTATTGCTCAAAAATGGTAAGAGTTCGCCCCAACAAAGTATGTATATTCTTGATCCTCAGGAGGAGTAGAATTTAGTAGTGACCCTCACTGTACTATTTCCACACTATTAAAAAAATTGGACCGAGCAAATATTCAAGAATAGGTTTAGTAACGAAAAACACTTTTTTCGACAGTTCATAAGTGGACACTGAGTGAACATTGAGTAGACATCAATAGTTTATTCAAAAACTCGCCTAATGGGCATGAACCTACAATAAATCATAAATGTAGTAAATATAGTAAATTATGTTCAACAGCTTTTGTTTTAATGTTAATGCCTTAACATATTTAAGTGTGCCCCTATGTAAAGTACTATAATTTTTAATAAATAAGTTTTACAGTTTTCATTTACGTATCTTGCTTTGCTGACGTGTTCTCTAGAGTAAATTGTTGATAAGACCTAATGAAGTTTCAATAGACATTCGTATATATATTTTTGTTATAAACGGCAGATAAATTACTTTGAGTAAGATTAATTTTCTAGTTTCACCCTAATCATCTGAATTTATAATGAGACAAAGTAACTCATATTTTTAATTCAATATCATATTTAGATCGCTTCACATTTCTATAGCCTTAAGCATGCACGGTTTATTAAATAATATTCGGTCTTTTTATAACAAGTTTTATGTCTTGGCAGTTTCCACTCATATTGTAAGGATTTAGGGATTTTTTACGCGGCGGCCTCAGCCGCCGCGTATATACTATAGTACAAACGCTCAATTAGCATGTATCTCTGCTGTCAGTGTTAATTTGTGTGGGTAGGTCGCAAAAATACACTAGATGTGTGGGTGTGTA
Organism: Trissonchulus sp. WLG1_4; assembly: GCA_030248245.1. Taxonomy (NCBI): domain Eukaryota; kingdom Metazoa; phylum Nematoda; class Enoplea; order Enoplida; family Ironidae; genus Trissonchulus; species Trissonchulus sp. WLG1_4. The sequence continues at coordinate 67,800 of JASANF010004648.1, read as the reverse complement.
TTGTACTGTGTGTGCTCACGCTATGTGTGTGTAGTGATATATTCATCGTCGCTGATGAAGAGTGATAATCATAGCCAATGCGTCCTAATCAATACGTATGTATACTTGTTCTTTCACGCATTGGAGCAAGCGTCAGTCTGCGATTGCAACACACATATTAAATGTGTCGTGTGCAGACTAGTAACTGCACAGTCAGTCTTGAATTTTTTGCCAGCGACGTAAAGTTTTAATAAATTCAAAATATTATAATTCAGAAAACAAAGAAAATGACAGAGTATTGAGTGTGCCACTACACAATAGAATAATTATGCAGCAGATAATTATCTTATTGAAAAATGTGTATGCAAAAGTTCAATGCGTTTTTATGCCATCTTACAATAAGTTGTTTATGCAAAAACTGGAAAGAGTTTTAATTATCTAACAACAAATTATGTAGGAATGGGTTGTTTTGATGAGTGAGAAGTGTATTCATTCTTTCATGCCCAAAAATGACTACAGTTCGCAGGAATAATCTTGCCTTTCTTTTGTTATTTTGTTTCTCTTTTCTGCAGAATAAATGAAGTTATTTTGTAATTTTATGAAAAAATAACATAAGATGCTGCCAACAAAATTATCTGGTCAAATGTTGGTACTATCAGCAATGTGACACACGCGCACTATGTGACACATATGAACTAAACAAACGCACATTGACATTTTTCCAGCTTACAGTGTAACTTTTGCACTAGACAATGATGTGACGCTCGCGCAGTAGCTCTAATATGCAAAGCAAACTAACGCACAGACGTACATTGTACTACAAGCCCAGTGTATTCCGCCAGAAATCAAAATTAGAGACCTGTTGTGCTGTGGCACAACAGGAAAAAACATTGGTGCCGCGTTTTATATTCGAAGAATATCATCGGTAGATAAAAGCAAGTTTCAACTTAACCTATCTAAATTTAGTAACTTAGTCGCAAAACGTGCTTGTTTAGTTGTAATTTGTATACAGTTCAGTATGCTTGTATGTATGTAGCTCAATTTTCTTTTTTTTATACATCAGTCTCATCCACAGCGTATATAATACATTACAAAAGCTTAATCTACCTGCATTTGTTGTGACGTAAGTCTAAGAAATGTGATTAATGTGAATAGCGTGTTTATTGTCAAAAGTACGTATAACGAAGTTTTTATAATAGCAAATGTGCAACGTATGTATTCACATTTGATAAATTGACGTAAAGTGCCTGGCTCAAAGGCGGCACAGTTTTTGTCGCGAATTTCTAGGACGGTCGGGTGTGTTTTCCGGCTGCGGCCAGTTATTTTAATATCTTGTCCCAATTAATTGTATCTGCCCCAAATGTCCTGTTTTCTTCAATAAATCATATTCTAACTGGTTTTCCGTGTTATTTCTGTATTTTCGAGTTAGGTAGCGTAGGTTTTAGTGTAGTTTTAGGTTTTACGTACCTCCCAGGCTCAGTGAGCGACGTAGGCCCTTCCTTCTAGTCAGGGGAGTCACACTTCGGTCTCGGACCTAGGTAATCTACCTGAAGCCACAAGGCAGAACACTAAAAACTTAACATTGTATTTGTTGCTCACTATGTTAATTGTTTGTAACAAACAAAAAACAATGCAAAAGGTATCGGAAAATACAGTGAACCAAAACCTGCCGCGCAGCACATTAACATCTGTAAAATCACCCATATGGCTCGTCTTTGTTATGTGGGCTAATGAGTAAACATCCTTCTGAAAGTGAGGCAACTATGTGTCTCACTCAGTCTTTTTCTACAGTAAATTATATACAGTTATGTACGCCTATTAACGATAGGTTTTATCAAGAGTACATAATAGCGTCTCACTCTATATAGAAGAAGAGTGAGACACTCTCCAGCCTGCCTGTGTTCTAGCACAGGCAGATGCGCTGGTCGTTTTCAGGCTACATGTTGACATTCTATGCAACATGTGACTGGCCAATCAGAAGCGAGCTTCTATTCTCTGATTGGCAGACGACTGTGCACGTGCTCCAATCATAAAACGGGATAGGGATAAAGGTTAATAACTCATTATTTATTCATAGTCTGCTTGTAAAAACATTAAAAAAGGTTTGCAAATACCTTTGGGGATACTTTGGCAAACTTTCAGCGAAATTGATTGAGAAACTTTGAAGAATGCCAGAAAAGTTTATATCTCAAAAGTTTCTCAATCAATTTCGCTGAAAGTTTGCCAAAATATCCCTAGAGGTATTTGCAAACCTTTTTTAAATATTTTGCAAGCAGACTATGAATAAATAATGAGTTATTAAGCTTTTATCCCTATCTTAATGCTTATCAACGCATCAGCGATTATATACTAAAGTGTGTTACGCAGGGAATCTACGCGCTTATTGGTCAGCCACATGTTGCACAGAATGTCAACATGTAGCCTGAAAACGACCAGCGCATCTGCCTGTGCTAGAACACAGGCAGGCTGGAGAGTGTCTCACTCTTCTTCTATATAGAGTGAGAAGCTATTATGTACTCTTGGTTTTATGAATTGTAGTTAAGGGCTGACCTTAATTACATTTCTACTCCAGGTTTTTTGTGGATTTGCTAGAATGCACGAACAAGAAAAAATTTGATGGTAAAACAGTGTCTGAATTTCGTATGTTTAAAACTTACTCTGCGTATATATCGTGACAAGGCCAAATTATCTGTACTAAGCGTAAAAATTACTTTCAATTTTCATTTTTTTTTATTTTCTTGCTCAACATTTTGGCTTAGTAGTGTTGTAGTGACTTTCCAGAAAAGAAAATAATCAAAATTATTAGGTTAGACTTAACAAATTGGTTTTGCTACACCCGGGTTCTACGAACGTTTCGCATAATTTGTACATAAATTCATATTCTAGGGTGCGCGTCTATGATCTTGTGTGTGCGCGGATGATTTTCCCTGTTGTGCCACAGCACAACAGGTCTTTAATTTTGATTTTGGCGGTATAACACTAAACTGTGCAAGAATTTCGTCTGTCTGCATGTTTAACATCAGCTCGTGTGTGTATGTGCGTGTGTCACCTAGATTTACAGTGTATTTGTCGCTTTATTCTGTGCAGCTTCCCTTAAGTTAATCGACTGTATTCTGCTAAAAGACCGAAATGTCAGCGTCAGGTAAAAAAATATTCAAAAAGAAGCTGCCGGAGTGGAGTCGAACCACCAACCTTCCGTTTACGGATCGGACACCTTCCCAACTGAGCTAACCGTCCACATACAAACTGTTGCTGCCAAGCGGATTCAACTAAAATGTAAAACGCTAATAGTCAGTCTGACTGAACATAAACAAGCAGGCCCCAAAAGGGGCAAGGTTCCTTTGTTGAGTGCGAAATCCATATTTGTCAGTTTACTTTTGATACTTTTACTTTTCTATTTTTGATTTCAGCACTCAGGACACGTTAATGACGAAAATTTTAGTTCAAAATAATTCTGCAGACAACAGTACCAACTTTTTTTGGACAAACACAACTGTGGGGGTCGAACCCTTGCAGTAATAATACACTAATCTTGAAGTAGCGCCTTTGACCACTCGGCCACGCTTCTTCGATTACTATTGATATTTAATTGCTGCTGCACTGGAAAAAACCATGACTGATATGAGAGCGCAATAAATAATTATATTTTTTAATAAAAATAAAACTACATTAACTTTGCTTTTGGCTAACAAAAGTACAAGAGGTTATGCCACATTTTATTATGAAAATAGAAGTTTGAAACTAGTAAACGGACAATTGTCTAGACAGTCACGTGAATTGCATGTGTATTTTGTCTGAAATATTAGCATGCGCAAAAAAATTTTAAATAACAAAACTCAATCAAAATTACAAATTAAGACCTCTGAAAAGGTGTTGTTTATAATTGTTTCATTTAAAATTGTGAAAAACGCTGTTTTTAAAAAAAAGAGCAGTCAGCTCCCATACTGACTTTACGTGTTAATCATATGCGCGTAGCAGCATGTGGCTGTTACTTTTACACTGCCCAGAGTTTGTTTCAAAACAATAGTTCCTTCTCTAGAAGGACCAAAAACGAGCTTCAGCTTCAATTTAAGTTCAATAAACTTTAATTCAAGTCGATAATCTCATGCGTTTAAGCACCGTGGGTGCTTACCATTTACCAACAAATTCCATGTTGCTAAAGGTGTGTTTCTTGAAACAGTGATGGTGAATAGTATAACTGAATAGTTGGCGTGACCACTGACCAGTCACGAACGGCTCACCTCGACCTTACCTCGGTAACGAACTTATAAGTAAAATGTTCAATTTTTTTGTTTGAGTGAGTGTATTTTTATTTGTAATTGTAGGTTTACGACTTCCGTACATTTTGAACTGGCAGCATCTTTTTGCAAAAACAACTTATTGTAAGATAAAAACGCTTTGAACTTTTGCATACACATTTTACAATAAAATAATTATCTGCTGCACAACAAATTTTAGCTGACCTGCTGGTCAGCTTACTTGAACGTAATTCTTAATACTTACTGAAGATTTTGCCGCAGATTGGGCTTAAATCAGTTAAGTTATGCAAAATTCAATTATTCAAGTTATCAGTTAAGGTGGTAGTGTCGCCAAAGCAGTTTTGCTCATAGTTTGCAAAAGAGAGATTTTTGCTTTAAAATTATACGTTTACTGAGAAACTAGTGAAATGCTATATGGTGTCAAATAATTATTACTGCCAAACACTGGACTACCAATATCTACCAATATTTTAAACCAATCATCATTTGTAAGCCAGACTTCACACAATAGGGACATAAAAGTTCAAGAAATCAAGCCAGATATTAGATTGGCCAGCTTGTGAAGTACATAATAATGTTTTGTTTGCACTACACTTGTAGGACACTACACTTGGGCCGCAATTGTTATAATTCGAATTTACAGATATCAATACAGTTCAAAAACATTTAAAAAGTGACATTTCAAGTCAAAAATTATAGATTAAAAATTTTCAAAAATTTCACCATATGTACCTGAAATTAGAATCATTTAAAGTATATACTCTTTCATTTTTCATTTTTCTTATTTGTGGCAAAAAATTGTGTGTACAAACATTAAAAGTGGCTTGGTGGTCTTGTGTTTGTAATGTTTTAAGTGTTAAAATTGCTAAAAAGTGCATTTTAACCGATTACGAAGAAATGGTAAGTTCGTTCTCCTTCACTTTTTTCTGGGTACGCCATTGGTGTACGAGTAAAATTATTTGAAAATGCAATATGAGGAGTCTATGGACAACTGACCTTTATTCTGAAAACGGGCCGGGCCGGGCCGGACCGACAGACGACTCTGAACGGGCCGGGCTGGGCCTGAAAATGGTCCTAACGGGCCGGGCCGGGCCGGGCCGATGACGGAAGGCAACGGGCCGGGTCGGGTCACGGTCCAAAAAAATAGGCCCGTGCAGGACTCTACCCAAAGGGTGTCGTAAACCCGGTTAATTTTTTTATGTTTGCCCATGCGGTGGCTCGGCACAAGGTGGTGACCATATTCTCCTCTTCCTTGTTTTGGAACCATACTAGGCTACGGGTTGTCGCTCCTAAACGAGGGCATACTAACTACATAGAATGTGTGAGTGAAACAAGAGTTTAAGAAATACTTAAGGCAGTTGCAGAAGTTGAATGTCCGTGGCCTAGTCTGTTTACGTGTCCAGAAGAGTAGTTACATTTATATTTGTCCGGATACCTAGAAGCCCTGGCGATTTCAGTTCAGCTTTGTCATGTCCGTAATGAATCAGCCAATCATACAATTAGTCAATATTTTGCAATGAAATTATGTGCAAATCATATGAAACGTACGTAAACCCAGGATTTAGCCAAACCGCATTTATGAAATACACCAGGGCCCGATTTATCGAAACAAAATGTTCGTCGTTGAAAATGTTCGTCGTTGAAAAAGCAAATGTTCGTCGTTGAAAAACAAATGTTCGTCGTTGAAAAACAAATGTTCGTGGTTGCAAAACAAATGTTCGTCGTTGAAAGTTCGTCATTGAAATTGTTAGTCGTTGAAAAATTTTTCAACGACGAGCTTTGGTTTTTTAGAACATTATTATGTTCTAAAAGACAAAAGTTCGTCGTTGAAAAAATTTTCAACGACCAACATTTCAACGAAGCTCAAGACATCCGTTGAAATCTTCGCCGTTGAAAATGTTTCAACGACGAACATTTGTTTCTCAACGACGAACATTTGTTTTTTCAACGACGAACATTTGCTTTTTCAACGACGAACATGTGTTTTTCAACGACGAACATTTGTCCTATAATTACGTGTTATGTTCGTCGTTGAAAATGTTTCGATCAATCCAAAATTTTCAACGACAAACATTTTCAACGACGAACATTTTGCTTCGATAAATCGGGCCCAGAACAGTAATTCTATTTATTTTTGTCCGGATAGAGACCCAGGCGATTTCAGTTCAACTTTGTCCGTGTCCGTAAAGAATCAGCCAATCATACAATCCGGCAATATTTTGCAATGAAATTATGTGCAAATCATATGAAACGTACGTAAAATCAGAGTTTAGCAAAATCACCTTTATGAAATACACCTGTTGTTTTAGGTATGTATCTATGTATTAATTCCAAGCTATATTACGACTAGATGCATACTTCTTGCCTTTACAGTTACGTTACAGGCCCCTCAACTGGCAAAATTATAAAATTCCGCCACCAGTAACACGATAATTATCAAGTGGCGCCATAATTTTGTAATTTTGCCAAAAGAACACCATACGGCAGTAGTACGAGTAACACCCTACTTATGTAGGTAAGGTATAAATAAATTTGTTAAAGTTACTGAGTGACTACAACAAAAATAAATGGAAGTAATTTGTAAGATACAGATAAAATCGTCCCTGTGGAATTCAATCTAACTAAATGTCCCCTACAAATTAATACTTTTAGGAATGCGGCTTAATTGTATCTTCATTGTAACATGAATATGCTTCGTGGTATTTGCGTATTTTCTCACCATCTGGAAATGACACTAAGCTATGACTTAGGCACATTTGCAGAGCAAATAGCAGACATCAGGTCTGTCATCAGTCAGCATGTATGATTTACTTAAAGTCAGTCAGGAATGCGTGACCACCTTTAACACGGCCTCCTCAGGCATCGCGTATGTATCCAAAGGGCGTACAATTGCTTGCACAACTTTGGTATGCTCGAGTGCTCGACTACCCTTGAAATATGTTTTGCAATCAGCCAAACATATCGCACAAATATCTGCGTAAGCTTGCATTTCGCATGGGCCATAGGTCTCAGAGTATTCGACAAATTTAAGGCGTCAATGACACTGATTTGTGTGTTAATTCCAACAATATGCAATTTCTTTTGATCGGCATAAGGTCGTTTTAAGAAGTTTCCAGTTAAAACAATAAAACATATTTGATTTTTTTTGAATCATTTAACATCTGGCTCGTCGAATATGTTAATTTTTAGAAAATAGCAGAATTTTTGCAGTTGATACAAAAATAAATTGCCTTGTGTTTAATTTTGCAAATGGACCTTGTCCCGTATTCCCTTGTAGTGGCTGGCTACTTGATACAATTAAGCTTAAGTGTCATTTCATTATCAAGTCGAAAGCCATGAGTTCCTATATTGGAGATTCTTCAGGTTTATTTGATTTATTTAAGGCAAAACTAATGACTTTGCTTGTGCAGTTATTTGAAGTGCAATAAAGCAATTTTTTACAGCTGCTAGCCATCAATTTTTAGATCTTCTACATATAGTTTTTAGTGTCATTTCACATAAATAATGACACAAGATGTACTTTTTTCTCATCAAGTCTGGGTAATTTTTTTAAATGTATATTAAATTTATGTAACATCGATCTTGAAATTCAAAATTTTTCCATAAAGCCATTTTAAAATTAAAACTATTCTTGTTTCAGAATTATTACAAACCTATCTGGAAAAGTGCCGGATACAGAGGTCATGGTTCGGAATATATTATTTACGGTTACCATCTTAAGTCTGGGCTTCCTTCAATTTGTTTACCATGCTGAAGCATATGGTATGTTAATGTTCAAATATTTTTTCACATGTAATAATTTTTCCGACTTACTTACCTACTGAAATTCAGCACTTTATTGTTTTTGTTATGTTTAAAACGAATCGAAAGTGCCAGGATTAATGCTTACATAATACGTTCGTCTTGTTGGACCAAGCTTCGTCTTTTAGGACAAACCTTGGTCCTTTTGGACGAAGCTTCGTCTTTTTTTGGTAACGAAGCTTTGTCTTTTTGGACAAACGTTCGTCTTTTTGGACCAAGCTTCGTCTTTTAGGACAAACCTTGGTCCTTTTGGACAAACCTTCGTTTTTTTTGGTAAAGAAGCTTGGTCTTTTTGGACAAACGTTCGTCTTTTTGGACCAAGCTTCGTCTTTTAAGACAAAACTTGGTCCTTTTGGACAAACCTTCGTCTTTTTTTGGTAACGAAGCTTTGTCTTTTTGGACAAACGTTCGTCTTGTTGGACCAAGCTTCGTCTTTTAGGACAAACCTTGGTCCTTTTGGACGAAGCTTCGTCTTTTTTTGGTAACGAAGCTTTGTCTTTTTGGACAAACGTTCGTCTTTTTGGACCAAGCTTCGTCTTTTAGGACAAACCTTGGTCCTTTTGGACGAAGCTTCGTCTTTTTCTGGTAAAACGAATGTTCGTTACCAGTAACGAATTGGAAACTTTTTTTGCATTGTACTGTAGGTGTCACACTCTTCGCTGTTAGGCTAGTTACATAGTTATGTCCGTTCATATTTATTAGTGGTGTGATTGTGTTTCGTAATTTTGTCGGCTAAACGGGCATAGGTAACGGCTGTATGTAAATATGAATCTAACCTTACACTATAAAATTACTGCTATAGACTCCTGAATCAAAGGAGTTGGAGTAACTTGAGTACAGAGTCAAAGTACATATATAGGTATATATGTACGTTTTGCATGATTTGCTATTATTTCATTACAAAATATCTCCTGATTCGTTACGAATCAGTTACGCCTGATTTTTTAAATTTTCTTAAACCATGGTCTTAGCGCAGTTGAAATTTTAATCTTGCAGCACCACAAGTCTTTATTCTGCTGGAACTTTAACTGAGCTAAAACCGCACTTCACGAAAATCTACGAAATTTGTAACGAATCAGGCAGTTCTTAATGAAGTTATTTGCAAATCATATTATGCAAACGTACGTAAAACGATAGTTTTTAAAAACCACCGTCGTGAAATCTGCCCTTAGACTCTGGATTCGAGTGATTCTGACTCCGCAGAAAAACTGGAGTTATGGAGGTAAGCAAGTACCTTTTGTCGGTAGTCGCAGTTCGTAGTGATATGCTTTTGGTACAAATTTTTAAATTTTTAGGCAACAAACCCCATACACTTTTTATGGCGTCCCTCAGCACGGAGATACAGGACATATTGCAAAAGTGCAGCGAAGAAATGCGATCGATTGTTTTCAGAATTCACGCTGTTTGGGCTTCTAAAGTAACGCCAAAAGAGCGCCAAAGTTCAGTTAAAAAAATTCTGCGTGAACGATCGCAGAAAATGAGACTTTGTGAAAAAATTCTGAAGAATAAATTTCAATAGTGTAATTTTTGGTGCTTGTATATTATATTATGGATGTGCATTAAACTGACACTTGATGTTTTCAACTTATAAATACTTGACAATTCAATTGATATAAGTTTAAATTAGTAATTTAAAGTTAGACGTTATAGGGATAAGCGTTCATGACAACCGACACAAAAAGAAATTAGGTAGATATGTCGAATGGAGTAGACCAGTCAACTACCTATTGGTTAAAAATCTTGAGAGTAAAAAAACGGCGGTGACGGTGGGTGTTGCTGGGCGCTGAGTAGGGATGTTTAAGTTACAGAATTTTAAATCAGTTAAGTTATCAGTTAAGTTATTTGCTCATAATTTAAATCAGTTAAGTTATCAGTTAAGTTAGGCAAAACTAAATCAGTTAAGTTATCAGTTAAGTTAACTGATAACTGATAACTTTAAATGATTTTAATTTCAGTTACATGGTGAAAATTTTGAAAAATTTAGAATCCAAAATTATCACTTAAAAACCACTTTTTTAATTGTTTTATGGTTTTTAAATTATATTAATGTCTATAAATTAGATTTATGACAATTGTGATCAGTTTTATTATGTAAAATATACCGACTATCGAGTACCGAGGTATATTTGTGCTGTTTTAATTCCTCTAGATACCTAATTGGTTACAAGCCTCGGGCCTATTGTGCTTCAACATTATGCAAATTTGCTCACCAATGTTCAAGCTCAGCGCCGCTGAGCAGGCGGCGGTATGGCAGCGGGTTCTTCATCTGACCCGCCTCGATCTTCTCCAGGAGCTTCTGGTTGAGGCGCCAAGTGCGGTCTTCGGGGGGCTCCACTTGGGGGATTTGGTGGATTTAGGTGGCTGATGTGCACTTAGGCAGGCCGGCGCAAAGCCTCCGCGGTACTGTAGCAGTTGGAGGTGTTGATTGTCTAATTGTTGATGGCAGCGCAGTTCCAGGCGGTGGCTCCGTATCCAGGACGGGCCGGATTATTCTTGCAGACGCGGAGGCAACAAAGGTCCATGCTGGCTCCACAGTTGTTGCCGCCGAGTAACTTATAATACCCGGGTTTGGAGACAGACCCGCTGGACGACGTGTTGAACGTGACGCCCAGTAGCTTGGCCTTCGTGGTGAACGACGCCTCTTTTTTCAACGACGAACATTTTTAACGACTAACTTTCAACGACGAACATTTTTACGACAAACAATTTCAACGACGAACATTAAACTCTGTCCGATGATTCATTGTTATGTTCGTCGTTGAAAATGTTTCGATCAATCCCAATTTTCGGTACTGCAGGGAGCTGGAGTGCCACCGAATGATCATCTTCGAGGTGCGCAGGGTGCAGAGGTGGAGCGGCTTCCAGCGGAACCCATTGTGCCACACCGTGACGACAGCCTTCTACATATCAGTGAATACGGCGATGATGTGATCGTCGCGCCGGTATGGCTTCCAGACCATCCTTCCAGACTTGGCTTCCAGACCGTCCCTGCTTTCCAGTTCTTGGGCGGAACCTCAAATTAAAGCAATGTTGAAAATGGCGGTGAAGCAAGCCAGCAACCGTTAGGTGGGGCCTTGCATAATAACTGGTTGTACAAATGCACACTAGCAATAACTGTTACTTAAACTGTCCACCCAGTGTTACTAGCACTCACAATTAACCGGGCACACGGGTAGTGATATATTTGCTTATTAACCGAAATAGGTAGAGTACTCAGACATTCATGTCTGTATCCAGAACCCTCGATTAATTGTTGACCAATGGTTTTTACTGCTGGTTGGCGAAATCGAACAACGACATTCTCATTCTGACTTCAGTTTTAGCCCAGCTCAGGTTTGTACACGCAAAGCAAAACTCACACTATTTAGCTGGCAAGTGCATACTGAAAAATCGTAGTCTTATTTATTCGACTTCTTGTCATTTATTCTCATAAAGACATGACTGGTAAGACGAGTCTTCTGTTTTTTTTTGCTGGTGGGCCTTTTAAGTTGAAGTTAACAGTTTAATTTCTCAATTTGAACGTCATTTTAAAAATTTGGCTAAATAAAATAACTAAATAATTAACTGGTTTTGCAACTTAAGCTATTAGTGTCACCAAAAAAACAAATATCAGAATGGCCACCTTTTTAGAAACAGTGACATTGTTTACGCATGATGTTTTGCCACAATCAAGGAAAATTAAAATCTAGGTTTGGTCTCAGGCTTAAATGCACTTGGGGGGAAATAGTGGCCATTTTAAAATTAAACTTTTGAATATCGTCAGAGTCAAATAAATTCAACTACTTTCTCAAAAATTTTCAAAAAATATTCTCAAAAATTCTGCAGATGTGCTTTGTACTTTAGCACCATCAAACTTAAAAGCCACTGCTGATCCTCATGAGCCAGCTGCGGTGTTGCTAAAATGGATGAAAACTCCGGAACCAGTTCAAGGTTTCCGGTTTCATAATTTAATTAGCTGGTGGTAGTTCCAGAGTCGCAGTTTTTTCCATAAACATTGTTTCAACGCTCTTTTTTAGAACGTTCGGTGAGAAAAAACATCAAATTGACATGGTTTCGGGCTTCGGCATTTTCGAGTGCATTTAATAAATATCGTCTAAGAATAGTTAACTTCAAAATAATCAGGATAGGAAAAGATGCAGATTGTTTGCTGTTTCGAACTAAACCCATAGTTTACATATCTGTCTCAGAGAAGAAGGTAACAGCCATCCTGAAACTACCCAGTGCCCACTTAACTACGATTTAATATTCATTAATACTTCTGTACTACACAGTATTCATGGTTATGAGTTGATAATGAGTATGAGAAATGTACATGCACCTTCTGTTTTTCAGATTCATATTAAGTGATCAGTAATTACGATTTGCCACAGTGGAGATTCCCACAACTTAATTATTTTCAGGTTATATTGTGCGGTATACATTTGATCCAACACAAGAGTATCGATCCTTGCCCTCCGTTGTAACTAAAGGTCAACAAACTTTTGTTAGAATTGAAAACCTGCGGCCTGAGACAGAATACACAATTTATGTTTGCGGTGATTTGGGTGGAGGTACTGAAACAGCCCCGTGTTCGGTCAAGCATAAAGTGCGAGGAAAGCTGCATCCTGCACATTCAAAAACTTTCGAAATGAAGTAAATTATAAACTTGAATACGAACAATTTGAAAGTGGATCACATTGTACAGCTAAAGTGTCGTTGAACTGTCAGATTTACAAGTCAAGGAATGCTCCTGTTGTTCGATAAACGCTTCAATTTATTTTTTCAAAATAGTTTTACAAAAGTAGGATGAGAAAGTATGATAATATATTATAATATTAATACATACATATGTGAGTGCAAATACAGTGTATAATGTCAGCTCAGCTGAAATGGCTTGTTCTATCTTGTCACAGTTATTAATTTGGCCCAGCACATTTGAGAATGGCTGACGCTCTTGCCAATAAACTATGAGGACAAATAAGCCCCCGAAACGGTCAAATGCCGCTTTATGTCGTGAAATTATTAAAGCGTCTCGTACAAAACCCAAGTTTTATGATGAACACTTGAACTCAATCACTGGCTAGGTAACAAAACGACTAAATACATACCTAATAGATGTTAGCGCAAAAATAGTAACAACTTTACATAGTTTTATCACGATTACGAGTGTGACCAGGCTAAAACTTGCTCGTTTCGTTCGTCGGCCTCGTAGTTTAGGTTACGCCGGAAGTATGCCACCCGGCCCGGCGCGACTCGGCAAGGAAATATTGGTAGTTACTTAATAGTATATACATACCTAACGCTAAGAGGAGCAGTTTAATGGATATTTCACCAATGCAGTCAATACAGTTCCAACCAAAATTATGTACTTGATACAGGCTCCGAAGTCAAAGCGGAGTCAAAGTCACTTGATTCCGGAGTCGTCTATGAAAAATTATTTGACGTACTAAGTTATATTATAATATCTCCGACTTGCGCCCGAATTTTTGAAAATTCACCTTGACTTTGAGATGTCGTTAAAATAAACTTGTGTTAATCCAGTCTATTATTTATGATTCGTTCATCATTTAATTTTCTATCGAGTAGCGGTTTCGCGACAAGTGACTCGAGCAATGGCCAAAAAACCAGAAGGTGTCAGAGCCCGGTAGCATTGGGAGAAAATCTCGGAGTAGAGAAACGGTTATGTTATTTAATTCAATTTAAAACCGAACTTTTAAATACTCTGGACACCTACTTGCTCACATCTACAGTTATTATTCTGTTAATTCTGTACAGGCGATGACCAAAATATTGTCTGGCAGTGTTTTGTGGGCTTGAAGATCATCATAAACCGATGTTATACTGTATAAGTATAATATACTCATTTCAAAGAAAAAGACTCAGTACAAGATCTTGTTTGCTGTATTTGCTTACTGAAACCTAATTAAAAATTCACGACAACATTTTGCCCATAAATCTTTATTTTGCTTATAAAAGTATATATACAAAGTGCATGATAATAATTGGCGCATAAAAGGTGGGCAAAGCTTTAAGACTTTGAGAGTCCTAAAAGGCTGCTGAAGAAACCCTGCGACCAAAAAGTACCCAGTCGCAAAGACTTGCAGCAAGAGATGATGCAAGCATTTTGCGATAAAGTTCTTAAAAGCCCAGAGGCTTCTGCAGCCAGCTAGTTCGCAAAGGATTAAAACCCCACACACTTCGAATGCGCCGCCATTATCATACCTTCCTGTTATGTATATCGCTCTATAGTTTTGTTATCTCTCAGTTTTAATTGAAACACTCTTGGGTTGATTCATACCTAAATCGAAAATGCTACCAGCATCTAACTATGGAAAGTACACTAATAGATATTCGATATTTTCACTATTTGGATCGCTCAACGGACAAACGACTGTAAGTATGAATCGACCCTTTAGCTGTATGCAGTTCATTAGTTTCCATCCGCGCGTCAAGTTCTAAGTTTAGTTATCGATTTTGGCAGTGGAGACCATTTGATTGAGACCACACACGCCGTCACCTCTGTAGGCGCGATAGTAGCCATTTTCGCCCCAGTCCTCTCCCCAGCTGTTCTTAATGATCCAGTATGGCACATTTCGCTTGGTCACCCCATAGCCCACCAGCAGAACCCCGTGGTCTAGGCTTTCTGGGTCGCAGTCCCACTCAGAGGGATGGGACACTCCGCCCTGATAATACTGCATCACGTCTGCGTTCACTGCAATCGCCAGGGGGCCGTGTTGTTGCAAAACTTGGGCAATTTTCTGCTCGTTGGTTGAGACCTTAAATAAACTAAACTCTGTGAATGTCTATACAATCAGTGACGTAGCCAGAAAAAAATTTCGAGGGGGGAATGTTCGATTTTTGTGAGATGTGCTATGCATGCACTTACTTGCGATTTTAACGCAAAAAAACGACATTTTAGCATTTTTCGGTCAAAAACAACGCTAAGTTTCGATTACAGCAGAATCAAACGTAAAATAGGAGCTCATAACACTAAAAATTAGAAAAATGGTGGGCTGGCAACGTTCCAGAAACTAGAAAATCAGCAAATTTTCCAAAAATTTTTGACAATAAAACTTGGAAATTTACTAAAAATGTCATTTTCGTAACAATAGAACAGCTAAAACGATACAATAAACATGTATTAAGCAAATACATAGTGCACAATGCAACTATATGCACATGCACATGCTTTCATACAAGATAAAGGCAAGGAACACTAATCCACAGAGTTGCAGGGGTATGGGGCGGCAGACCCCTGAAAAAAAATTAGGAAATTTTTTGATTTTTTGGCCAAATTTGGTCAATTGGAGACGTATCGGAAATTTTTTCCGGCCAGACCCTGAAAACCAAAGGGAGGACCCTTGTGTACAAGGGTCAATCAGAAAAAATTTTGCCCCTGGCCCCTGGAGTGGCTACGCCCCTGTATACAATATACATCCTACGTATATCTCCAAACACGTACATATTATAACATATACAACTCATTTTTGATCCTATTAAGGATACCAAGAGTACATAATAGCGTCTCACTCTATATAGAAGAAGAGTGAGACACTCTCCAGCCTGCCTGTGTTCTAGCACAGGCAGATGCGCTGGTCGTTTTCAGGCTACATGTTGACATTCTATGCAACATGTGACTGGCCAATCAGAAGCGAGCTTCTATTCTCTGATTGGCAGACGACTGTGCACGTGCTCCAATCATAAAACGGGATAGGGATAAAGGTTAATAACTCATTATTTATTCATAGTCTGCTTGTAAAAACATTAAAAAAGGTTTGCAAATACCTTTGGGGATACTTTGGCAAACTTTCAGCGAAATTGATTGAGAAACTTTGAAGAAATCCAGAAAAGTTTATATCTCAAAAGTTTCTCAATCAATTTCGCTGAAAGTTTGCCAAAATATCCCTAGAGGTATTTGCAAACCTTTTTTAATGTTTTTGCAAGCAGACTATGAATAAATAATGAGTTATTAAGCTTTTATCCCTATCTTAATGCTTATCAACGCATCAGCGATTATATACTAAAGTGTGTTACGCAGGAAATCTACGCGCTGATTGGTCAGCCACATGTTGCATAGAATGTCAATATGTAGCCTGAAAACGACCAGCGCATCTGCCTGTGCTAGAACACATGCAAGCTGGAGAGTGTCTCACTCTTCTTCTATATAGAGTGAGAAGCTATTATGTACTCTTGAGGATACGAGGAATACATCAAACCGTTTGTCTTCAAATATAATGTTAAGGGGGGGGGGGGTGCTACGTGGAACAGTGAAAATTTTAGGATCTCCGATTCGCTTCAAATTTGCACAAAATGTAGCCCCAGGGAAGGCGCATCGCTGATGTAACAAACTGGAACCAATGCTTTTGCCAATTTTCTACTAGGGGTTCCCAAAATTTCAATTTTACGTGTAAATCATAGGCGCGAAAAAAAGTTTTTTGTGGTTGCAAAACGTCCCTTTACTCGAAATTTTTGTTAACACTGACGAAGCTTATGTTTACATGATTCGATAGCCTAACGTCATATTTCAACCTCTATGATCCATTTTTTTAATTTTGCCCATGGCCTCAGCTGTGACGCCAAATGTAAAATCACTCAAATTTGGCGGGCTCAAAAAACGGCCATTTTTTCACCTTTCGCCCTCGATTTTAAAATTGAAAATACGTATCAAAAATCCGGATCGTACAATTTTGCGCTTACATGTGGACTACTACTATGCCAAGTTTCAGCCTGATTGGCTTGATGTGGTTTGGGTTAGAACTGTCCAAATCAGGGCTACTTTTAGGGTACGCACTTTTGCCTATGTAAATACATTGACAAACACACTGAACCAAAAGTGCACCTTCTAGCTTAATTGTTCTTATCTGAGGTTGGGGTGCCTTGGGGGTTATGTGAAAATAAGCAAAATTGGAGAACTTTGATTTTTGACATGGGTAGCCCCCCCTTAAGCGTATATTTAATGGTTAATTCGAGTGTTTCCACAAAAAAAGGTTTCGAATAGAGTCAGGTATGTCTTAAGTGTCACATTTGTTAAAAAAATTTGTTGGAATAAAACCAATCTTAAAATAGCGGGTCATAATGTGCTGATTTATGCACCTGCATGTATCCCGTAATCTTGGCGGCAACTTTGCTCTTCTGGAAGTGACAATATCCGTCCTCGGCTGTGTAGGGATAGTCGCTTTCGCGTTCCAGACCGCCCATGCGAATAATTTCCTGGAAGGCGTTTGTCATCAGACCCCCGTTGCAGCCTTCGTCCACATGATCGCAGTCAACCTAAAACAATAAATGACAGCAAGTTGAATTTTGCATTCGTTCATATATTCACAAAGACACGTATTGCTGCTTCTGAAAGTCTAGAATTTTATTTCAACAGAGCATTTTTTGTAAGTTTATGAAGGTTTGTTACATTGGTTCTCGCATTCTTCTGATTACGAGCGCGGGATATATGTAAAACAAACTGCACGTGATTGACAGCAATCAGCTAAGGTGTGTGTTCAGTTTTCCTAATATATAAATCTCAATGGATTAGAAATATTTCGCCAACCGGCCAACGGTTGCCAAAATGTTCTCAAATTCGAAACTAATATAAAAGAATCCTATGACCTGAAGCCCTTTACTCAATTCAACAAGTCTCACAATAATTGTACCGATTGTAAGTACCAAATTAGGTGATTCGTTACGAATTCTTCATAGAACCGAACTTAATCACGAATCACCAAATTTGCACTTTAACCACCACAAGGTCGATACAAAAAGAGCTTAGACTGGGTTGAACTAGCAGATGGTAACATATTTACCAGCTGTTGTTCAGACAGACTGATTAGTTGTCCCTTGTGAATGGCCCACTGTCCTTCCACATTGCCGGTAGTTGAAAACGACCAACAGGAACCGCATTGACCTAAATAATTACAAGAATACATAAACAAAAAACAGTAGTAGACGCATCTCATTGACGACACAAACAACCTTGATATCCCGTCATTTAAACAAGCAAAAAAACAAAACGAAACTCGACACGTTTTATTAGCTCAGTCGATTCTACTCACGATCTGTCAAATCCGCAGTCAAACCATCACACCACATTAGCGCTTAAAACTTTATGGGTGGAATGCATAAAGGCAGTCTTACGTTAAAACCAGTCTATGGCGTTCTATTTCAGTAATTTAGAACATCGTAACGAAAAATTCTACACGTATATATTACATAGGTTAGAACGTTGCCCTTAGACTGCGTTCAGCAAGACTGAACTAAGACTACCTTTATGCATTCCACCGTATGTGTTATAGCTGGCATCACTTTTCGCAATTCTGGCAGCTGGTCGAAAGTATCGTTTGCCGTGTGTCCGTTCAGCCGACAAAATCACGAAATAATTGCGTCACAATGTGATCTTATACATTATTAATTTGTAAACATGACTAGACCGTTACCCTGGTTTTTAACGCCAGTGACGGCGTTCTTCTTGCGCCAGTCCCAGCTCTTGGGCAGGGCCGCGTTGGCGTCGGGCTGCAATTCTGGCAGTTGGCGGAAATCTTCTGGCACTTGGAAGCCTTTGGATCGATACATTTGGCGGAATTCGGTCACTGACATATCCGTAAAAGGAGTTTCGCCGTAGGTGGCTGTTCCTGAAACGAAAAAACGTTATTTTGGTTTTTGCAAAAAAGAAGAAAAGAATTTCCTTCATTAGAATTAATTTTTCCTTTTTTATGTTATTGTCCTAAATTTAATCCAATAAAACAATTATCAAAAAACAATTTTTTAAGAACAACAATTAGCTAAGGGCCTTTTTATAAATTAATATTAACTGGATTAGATTAACTAGATTATCTTCATAAATCAGCACAGGAGTAACTTAAATTCATAATGCAGATGATACGGTTTAGTCCTTCTACTCAGTTTTATGAGCTTTCGTTGATCTTATCTTGAGTTATTGAAGTGAATCTGGTTAATCTAATCCAGTTAATATAATTTATGAAAAGGTATATACTAGGTAATACAAATAACACGAGTCTGAATCAAAACATCTCCAATCTCACACCTTTTTCATTGCGGTTCAGCTTGTCAGCCACAATCATGTTGTTGACGTAGTGAACGAATCGCTCTAGTTTCTCCACCTCTGACTCATAGGCCTTGCCAAACTTGTCCAGATAGTTCTCAAAGTCCTTCAGGCTGGGCAGGGGTCCGGCCAGGGCACCCACAGCCCCCAGCAACAACAACAAGGCAATCTGCATGGTCTGAAACAGAAGGCGCAGCTTTGAGTCATCCAAATGAATTCCACAAATGATCAATGGCCAAGAAATGGCTGCTAAGCCAAGATCGATGCCTAAAGTCTGGCCAAAAATTGCTGAACCCTGAGAGAAAACAGGTGGCGTGATTTTTGTGACTACTCGCTGTACTCTTGATGCTTGCAATTCATTCTTTTCGTAATAAAATCGCGTGTTTCTTTTTGTCTCAAGGTCCAGCATTTTTTGGTCAAACTTTAGTTCCAAGTATGGATCAGAAACATAAACAAAAAAATATAAAAAGGCGATTAGTGCCAAAGTAAAAATCAGGTGCCAAAAACAACCTAATCAAACCGGCGTACGTATATATATATTTAGTCTTTGAACTGAAAATAAGCCTCGACAAAAAGTAGTTAAATATTAGACGTATAGCTGCGTGATCATTCTTCTTTTCAACAGAAAGAACAATTCTCTCCACCTCTTGTTTCAGGGACCTATGTCTTTTTTTGCTGACCTGATAAAATTAAACTTAACTTTTAGGTATTCAGAACTGCATTACTTACCAGAAAGTGGTCGGTAGCGAAGAATAATCAAATTCTTGGCAGAAGCCATTTTAAACAAAACCATTATCAAAAAATCTAAATTCCTTCGAAATCTGAAACAATAGAATAGATAACTTGTACAAGCTCTTATCACATTTTTATCAGCTGTTTTAAATGGCAACAGCACTGATTCTGTGGTGGTCGAATTCCACGCTTTCTATAAAAACATTTAACTTGAACATTTTTAAACAATTACCTGGTATCTCCAGGCTTTGCTAACGTCACAGGTCCTATATACATAAAAACTATAAAGGACGTCACGCGACTCAAAAATGAGCCAACCAGTAAATTAAGTACTGACTTATCCTACCGAGATCTACAAAAACAAAAAAGTAGTCCGCGACTACTTGTACTGCACAACAGCTGAACCCGCGACCACTTGTACTGTACGAGGAAGCATTGCACTTAGCCAACTAGTCAATACTTAAAATCAATACAGTTTACCAAGAGTACATAATAGTGTCCCACTCTTTATAGAAGAAGAGTGAGGCACTCTCCTTTCTGCCTGTGTTATAGCGCAGGCAGATGCGATCGTCATTTTCAGCCCACATGTTGCCGTTTTATGCAACATGTGGGTAGCCAATCAGAAGCGACCTTCGCTTCTGATTGGCTGGACGCCTGTGCACGTGCTCCAATCAGCACGCAGGCGGCCTCACGTGCTATTGCCTGAAAATTGTCAAAAACACATTTAACTTACCAGTTAACATCGTAGTCAGCGCATACTAGCAAAATTCCTGAAAACGGGGATAAAAATGTAGGCAAAATACAATTCGGAACAAAAAAAACAAAAAACCCCACAACGCGGCCGATCATGGCAAAATTTAACAATGAAATGGCTGTAATGGCGGCCCGTGTGCTGATTGGAGCACGTGAGGCCGCCTGCGTGCTGATTGGAGCACGTGCACAGGCGTCCAGCCAATCAGAAGCGAAGGTCGCTTCTGATTGGCTACCCACATGTTGCATAAAACGGCAACATGTGGGCTGGAAATGACGAGCGCATCTGCCTGCGCTATAACACAGGCAGAAAGGAGAGTGTCTCACTCTTCTTCTATAAAGAGTGACACACTATTATGTACTCTTGAGTTTACTGTTCAAAGCTGCCAGAATAAAGATCAACTGCGACTGACGAACGTTCTGCCGTCTGCACTAGCTAACTTTCCGGACCCTGCCGTACGGTAAACTAACAGGTCAGCACGGATCCAGTGGCCTGCTATGCCGTTGCTGACCGCCCAATATATACACGGAACGCACGTAGCCTTTGCACAATAGGTGCCAAAACGCCGTAGGGACTGAAATAGTGCCGAATCGCTGTAGGAAATTTAATAGTGCGAAATCAATACATGGAATGTAAATACGGCCGCTCACCGTTTAGGTTGGAGACCAAAGTACGTGTGTGTGTGCGTACGCTGTGTGTGTTGACAAGGAATTGACCGCCAGGAATGAAACGTGCCGCTCGCGTCGACGCCGAGAATCCCAACTACGTAGTATTAAGTATACCACAGTAGGACTGGGCACGGTTACACGGAACGAACCGTGTGCTCACTTCACGCGGGGTACACTGTCAGCGGTTACAGCGTGTACACGTTAAGAAACAATGCAACACCAAAAGTTTAAACGGATACTGCAACCGGTCACTCTAAACTGACAGAGTAATCATTTACTGTAAACGTGTAATCATACATGTACACGGGGTCACGCTCTGGGGGGGGCTTGTCCCCGAATTTTTGACATTTTAGGGGGGCTTGTCCCGATTTTTTGTCCCAAAACCGCAAAAATCTCCAATTTTTGCCTAAAAATTGGAAATTTTTTGTGAAATTCCTATATTTTTAGCGATTTTTTCGCTTTTTGCTCATTTTTAAAGCATTTTACGGCGATCTGAGGCGATTTGGGGTTTCAAGGAGGGGGGGCTTGTCCCGACGGGTCAAATCTGATGGGGGCTTGTCCCGGAATTTCAAATCTGGGGGGGGGCTTGCCCCCCCCCCAGACACCCCCCATGTACATCTGTGCGTGTAATGTAGACCCTTAATCGAGTCAATGTTGTTGTTGTTTGCTGTCATTGTTCACCACTATATTTTTACATCGCACGTAGCTCTGGTAATCGGAAAAAAACCAGGGCCCGATTTGTCGAAGCAAAATGGGCAGATGTTCGTCGAAGATTTTGGGTTGATCGAAACATTTTCAACAACCATAAAACTGACTTATAGGCCAAAAGCTCATCGTTAAAAAAGCAAATGTTCGTTGAAAAAATATAGTTTGTCGTTGAAATAATTTCGACGGCGACCATTTCAACAGATGTCACGAGCTCTGTTAAAATGTTTTTCAACGACGAACATTTGTCCTGTAATTCAGTGTAGGTTCTTCGTTGAAGATGTCTCGGTAACGTACATTTCGCTTCCATAAATAGGGCCCAAAAACAGGTGTCAGAATGACGTCTACAGAGTGATACTCTGGGCAATACGGGATTAAACGCTAATACTTAAGACTAGGTTCAAAAAGCTTCGTAAATCCAAGCTATTGAAACTGTTGAATAAATTCTTTACTGAAAAATATAACAATTAATACCAACGAAATACATAAAAATTGCCCGTACAACAGGAAAAGTCGCATGGAGTTCCAGAGAGAAAAAGTCTAAGCGTGGAAAGTACATAATATATACACACATACGATTTAACTATCTAATTCTAAGTACAACGTCAAAAGAGAAAACTATTCTACATGAAGCTACGATTGCTATTTCTGCATATTTCTACATAACTTTAAGGCATAACTTCCTTTTCATAATTTAAACTTCATGCTTACTTATACTTTACTCATGAGTCATGACTAAGTCCAAACGGACTAAGTCGACAGCTCGCCCGAAACTGCAACGAACTTCGTTACAGAATACTTGAAAAATTTCAAACGCATTTTATTTAGGTATTCCGCCCCCTCCGTCACCCCCGTAAAAGTCATTGCAACCAATCACATTTTTATGAAACAACTGCATAACTGCAAATTAAGAATTAACGAGCCAACAATAACTAAATAACAACAATAAAGTTTCAAGAAACAAAACATACGAAGGAATGAATGACAACAAAAACGCAGTGAGTGACAGCAAATACATATATTATAACAAGAGTCAATCGAGTAATCTAACGAGAGACATAATGCTAATGCTTTGAAAAAAATTGACATTAAACAAATTGACAAATTATATTCCTGCATAAACACAGTGGCGTAGGGGGATGGGAGGAATTTTTTTAGTTGACACTTGATTTTTTTGTTTCGATGGGTCAGCCTGAAAAGTACGATACGTCCTTAATAAAACTTAAATTTCTGCGAAATCCCATTCATTTTCTGGACCTTATTAGTCAGGAAAAATAAAGTAGAATTAGATGCAAAATCCGATCCCAAAGCGGCTCAGCCGATACGACAATGCAGGTATATATCTGTGTTTGGCTCAGCCGATACGACAATGCAGGTATATATATATCTGTGTTTATCTCCGATTGTCCATCCATGCCAGGGTCAGGCAAATTTACCTTGACAGCGGTCGTAAAATCAGAGGAGGCGGGTGGTCTCACGAGAATAGTGCTTATCAAATTCTGTTTGGACCATTTCACATAACATGGTGGTATACAACATTTACGACCCTGTGGGGACCACGTGTAACGAGGCAGGTATGATTCGAAAAAACTACACCATTTTTAAAATCGTGCTGTTGCTTATGTTCCGCTTTCTAAAATTGAAAATATTATTTCATTTGAACAAATTTCAGAAAAAAATCATGTTCTGTCGAATTTTTCCTTACTACGCCGCTGACTGAAGTTCAGCAGGATTATTATAATAATATGGAGTTAAAAATATACTTTTTAATCTAATTCATTATTAACAGCGTTACTATACTGATGCACGCGCAGAGCACATGAATGAAAACATTAAAAGACAATAAACCAAAGGTTATCGAATATGAAAAAAACGACTGTCTATCCTCCAACACTCAAGTTATAATTCTGACAGACAAGTAACTATATATAAACATGGTATTTCTGACAATTAACAAGAATAATGTACACAAATGTATAGTGTACACAAAAAATGTATAATACTAACTAGAATACATAACAATAAAATGGCCTAGCCGAACATAATCGTACCCCTGGCTACGAAACCCTTCGAAAGTGCTGCAACAGCTAAATAGTCAAAACTAATTCACTCACTACAAGCAAGTTGACAGAATGAAATATTATTGAATTAAACAGCTGCATACATGTAACAGCACAAGAACTTTGGGCTCCCAAACCCCCTTGGTGAGGCCCCCCTTTCTCAAGACTGGCGCAATTATTACTTTTTACGCCCAAAATGTAGCGATTTTGACAATCTTGTTGGACAAAATTTTTGCTTACATTTCATTAACAATGACCATTTTTAAGTGCTGAGTTAAAAAATGTGTTAAAAATGCTAAAATACACTGAGAGAGATTTTCACCGAAAATTTTGCAGACGCCACGCGGAGAACTTCCCCCTCTTTTACCCCTGGGCCCGGTTTCATAAAAGATCAGTTGCGATTCAGTAACACTGATATAAGCTAGAAAATAAGTTATAACTTTGCGTTAATCCTTCTGTTGGAAATTTTCACGACATATTGCCAATATGTTAGATAATGTGTGTGTAAACTTTTGTTACATTTGCTTGATGCAGACAAAAGTCTAGCTAAGTCAAAGCAAGAGTACATAATAGCGTCTCACTCTATATAGAAGAAGAGTGAGACACTCTCCAGCCTGCCTGTGTTCTAGCACAGGCAGATGCGCTGGTCGTTTTCAGGCTACATGTTGACATTCTATGCAACATGTGACTGGCCTATCAGCGCGTAGATTCCCTGCGTTACACACTTGATAATATAATCGCGAGCGTTGATAAGCATTAAGATAGGGATAAAAGCTTAATAATAACTCATTATTTATTCATAGTCTGCTTGCAAAACCATTAAAAAAGGTTTGTAAATACCTCTAGGGATATTTTGGCAAACTTTCAGCGAAATTGATTGAGAAACTTTGAAGAAATTCAGAAAAGTTTATATCTCAAAAGTATAAACTTTTCTGAATGTCTTCAAAGTTTCTCAATCAATTTCGCTGAAAGTTTGCCAAAATATCCCCAAAGGTATTTGCAAACCTTTTTTAATGTTTTTACAAGCAGACTATGAATAAATAATGAGTTATGAACCTGTATCCCTATCCTGTTTTATGATTGGAGCACGTGCACAGGCGTCTGCCAATCAGAGAATAGAAGCTCGCTTCTGATTGGCCAGTCACATGTTGCATAGAATGTCAACATGTAGGCTGAAAACGACCAGCGCATCTGCCTGTGCTAGAACACAGACAGGCTGGAGAGTGTCTCACTCTTCTTCTATATAGAGTGAGACGCTATTATGTACTCTTGGTCAAAGTCATTCATTAGTCCCAAATATTAGTAAATATTAGTGGTTCTAAAAAATTCACTAATATTTGCAACTAATGAATGATTTCAAGTTAGCTATAGATTTCACTGGATAACTTGATTATTGTGAGATTTGAACCACATGTGGTGTAACATATTGGCTATCTGTCATTAAAATTTCCAGCAGAAATATTGTGTAAAGGTCAAGTTATACTCGATTTTCGATGTTGCACCAGTGTTACTAATGAATCGCAATTCATTGTTTATGAAACCGGGCCCTGGCAGGAATATTACTCCCTTCCGTCCCTTGCAGCCGCATGTTTGCAGGGGAGGTACCCCCCAGCTACCTGTATGAACAGCTGCACATTTCAACTGACAGGACTAGAAAGCTCAATGACAAAATATTAAAGAGAACACACTAGTGACTCACTTTTATAACAAAGTGAGTGTCGGACACTCTTCCAGTCGGCTGAAATATGAACTCTCAACTCAGCTACATTCCTTAAAAGTTTCTCAATTAAGTTTACTGTAACTTTGCCAAATATTTCTTGATTGGCCTGGCCGTATTCTCACGAAAGCTAAAAGTCGTCAACCAATAAGCACATTTTGTTCGCGCTATTTTGTTCGTTACAAAAATTTGATACCTTGCGTCTCTAAGAAAGCCGTTTTCCACAATTTTTTCCTGAAAAAGCCTCAAAAAATGAAAAATAGCCTAAAGCGTAGTTTCTTTTTAGCCTTGCAGTGTAGTTTAAACCTACGTATGCGTCAAAAAGCAATAGCAATACTAAGTATGCTGTATACACGGAGCTAATTTTAAGCCGACAAACGACTTCATACGAACACACACACAGAGAACCACAGATGTACATGGGGGAGTTGATAGTAAAAACGGTGCCCGCAAACTCAAAAATTGCCAAAGATCGCTGTAAAATGCTTCAAAAAATGATCAAAAAGCGAAAAAATTGCTAAAAACATCCAAAATTTGTGAAAAAAATCCTATTTTAGGCAAAAATATGAAATTTTCGCGTTGTTGTCAATTCAATCCCCCGAAAAGTCGGGACACGCCCCCCTAAAATTTCAGCAAATCCGGGACAAGCCCAAGCCCCCCCCCCCCCCAGACCGAGACCCCATGTACATGTATGCACAGAACAATTAACCAGGTTTTGACTTTGTGATCAATCAAGTATGACCAGACTACATCAAAAAATAGCTAATTATCACTTGAAATATTTCCAGCTCCAACCGCTTGCGTCAGCGAAATAACGAGCGACGTCTTCGTCCGCTGATTGCCACTCATTAGCCGAATAAGTAGCGCCCCTAGGAAAGCCCGGGGGAGGGGGTAACCGGGAATGATTCTCGTAATGCTCTGATGATGAATTATTATGATAGCTTCTGGGATACCACGGAGGAGCGGCCGGGTTAGCCCAAGAAGAGGTGACCGTGTTAGAAACAGCACTGCCAATAGAAGCGGTACTAATCGGATTAGAGGTCACGGGCGGATTAACCGGCTTACTGTTAGCAGAAGTAGTATATGACACAGGTAGTTTTGGCACATAATAGACAGGATACGGGACAAGGACAGGCTGAACTATGGTGGTTTCGTCAGTGGCGGCAGCAGAACAAACGTTCACTGTGCCATTAGCTGCTGCTGACTGAGCGTTATTCTCATTAAAGCTTCCAACAGCAGAAGTCATGTAATAATCGCGTCTGTGTAGATCAGCTCTAAGATCCGCCAACTGTTTCTGGATATCCCTCAAAATTAACTGCTGTTGTGTTGCGTCTTGCGAAGCTGACGGTGCAGGCTCGGCCGGTCGGCTAGCCACTTCGCTGAGACGCGTTTCAAGCTGATCCACGCGCGATCTAAGACTAACTGCCTCGGCCAATCTCTCATTTAGGCTATTCTGAGCCTCCATCTGGATTCCAGGTAGTTCAGAGCGTTCAGTGACCGAAGTGTAAACGCTCACAACCGAGACTGGCTCCGATAGGACGGAGCTAGAGTCATCAAAGTTGGACTCCGTTGACCACGCTCCGCTAGTGGAGGACACATCGTCAGAGTAAGCTGGGCTGACCAGCTGTCTTTTGGGGCTAGGACGATGATTTGCTGCAGACGGAGTGATCACCTGACGGCTAATCATGCTGAAGCCTGACTGTTGATCCCGTGGCCTAAGGCCAAAAATAGGCCCCCGGCCACTGTTGAAATTCCGCCTTGGAGTAAATCCACCCGAAAATGGCCGAACCGTTGAGGCGGCGTCCCTAGCTGTTTCGAAGCTAATCTGTTGGGATCGTCCGCGACTCACTGGGCGTACTTGCCCAACGAGATTGCCAAAGGGTGTTGTCACAGAAGTATTAATTGCACTAGTGAGCGACGCAGCCACAGGGTTTGACCAGTTACGTTCGTCATTTTCTGATGCTGGATTTGGGGTTTCAAGTTCTGGACTTCTTACATCCACACCGGGTTCGACGAAACGCTCTTGTTTATTTGAGACTGACGCAGGATCTTTTGTGACGAATGCAGGATCTTTTGAGACTGGCTCAGGATCTAAAATAAAAAAAGAAACTCCGACTTCAATAGTAAAAAAA
Source organism: Trissonchulus sp. WLG1_4 (assembly GCA_030248245.1). NCBI lineage: Eukaryota > Metazoa > Nematoda > Enoplea > Enoplida > Ironidae > Trissonchulus > Trissonchulus sp. WLG1_4. The sequence goes on along the minus strand of JASANF010004648.1, from coordinate 39,967 downwards.
CTACTAGAACGTCCTCTGATTAATATCAACCACATGCAGAGTGCAGGGGGTCGTTGCACCAACTTACAAATCTTACAAATATAATAATTGTAAGTCAAAAATCAGGTGATTCGTAATGAAAATATATAATGAATTCGTAACGAATCACCTGATTTTGCACTTACAATTGCTACAATTGTAGGATTTGTAAGTTGGTGAAACTACCCCAGACTGCAGACTGTACGGTAAAGGTAAGAAGCGGATTGAGAACTATCCTTTGGCGTGTCCGCCCTCGGGTGCGGTGCTCATCCCCGTTACACAGCCCTGGAGCGTCAGGGGTGCCACTTCAAGAGTGACTACATCCGTGGAGGGGAGGCCGGCCCCTCAAGGCATGATGCCCTACACGGACCCCTGTTACCTTCCCACGTTATTGAGGTACCCATTTACCGACCAGATGAGGATGGACTGCTGGGTTGGAAGGAGCAATGTGGCCCTAATCTCTTGCTCAAGGAGACTACGTATAACCGAGTAGCTAAAATTCGATCCAGCAACCTTCATATTAGAAATCGAACACCGTAACCACTCGGCCACACTGGAAACAAATGTACGAATTTTTGCAGTTTCTGAATAATAGAAAAAAGTTTAGCACTCAAGAAAGTGTTACTAAGGCCCGGTTAACCCGCGCTCCTATCGTTGTTCCAATAATCTTGTCGTTAAGCAATTGCAAGAACAGCCGATCAAAAAGCAGCAAAAGTGAATAAGTCTACTAACCGAATACTTAGCATAAGTAAATATGCCGGAAATAGAAATTTCGTAGCTCAGCGATAAATTAAAAAAAGTATGCTTACAAATTAAAAAGCGACAAATACTGTCAAAGATTATTATGATCATTCTAAAAATTGTCAATCTTTACCTTTAGCTGTATCATCTCCTAAAAATGGCGCTTTTAAAAAACTTGACCAAAACCAACAGTAGTATCAGTTTCTTTGATTTAATTGTACTTCGAGCGATGCCATGCTCAATTTGAATACAAAAATTTTATTAAAACTTGGTCTCAGACGTTATATACTAATTTCATACTGATGATGATTGAGGAGTCAAGCACAAACAGAACAAACAATTTACACTATAATATAATATAATACACTCACCATCCTTTGTTTCCAGCAAAAAGTCCAAAGAAACAGCAGGATGGGCAATTTCGGTCACTAACGCAGTCAATACTTCATCAGCCGTGTCATCCAGACATTTCGCATAAAATTTCACTTCAAATTTGCCCGTACGGAAGTCGTACTCGTAGTTGCGTTCAGTCAGGGGATAGGGCTTGGCCTTCAGACTGTAGACACAATGACTGGCAATGCCGATGCGCCCGGCCAAGGTGTCTTTCAGGTCAGCTGGCGTCCCAAGTTCAGCTTTGAGATGTTTTGGCAAGGATCTCAACAGGCCCAGTAGGCGATTTGACTGTTTGTAATGCTGGTATCCAAAATGCTCCAACATTTGAGCTAGATAACTGAAACAATAACAGCAGCCAAATAAACAACTATTATTTTAGTAAATCCTACACGTACAGTTTATGATTATGTCGCTACTGCTCATATTATGCATTGCTCAATCTTTAACAATAATTTTTTTAAATTCCTCACTAGATGGAAAAAAGATAGAAACGTCTCAAACTGAGCTGATATTGCAAAGAAATGTTAAACACACATAATAAGAGCACAATATATTGAAACCTTTGCTTATCATGGGCTCATAGCACACACTGACACGCACAAGGGACTGTGGCCACAAAATGCTTTGCACTGTCTCCATAAATTCGATACGCCAATTAGTTTTCTGACTACAATTATGTACATTTTGCTAGTTCTACGATAGTTCTTCTAACCATCAACACGGATTACAAGGGCCCGAAATACACAGGTATACGGATCTTTAAAACTTTCTAAAATTTTCTACAGAAGACAATATAACTTCGGCCCAGGCGCCAGCCCTTGGCACTTTGGCAGTAGCTCGGCAAGGTAAACAAACGTACTCAACAAATTCTTGTTTTCCCTGAATTAAAGCCACAGGCTGTGACCAGAGGGGCCTTTTGGAACTCAAAGCTGCAGGGCTGCTCTCCTGGCTGCTCTCCTGTGATTTCTGCAGCGCCCGAAGAACTGGGACAGCTTCTTTAAAATGCTAAAATAAAATACGTACGGTTCTGACTGACAGACTTGCTAGCTTTCTGAATAACAAACTGGAAATAACATAATGACCGTTGCATACACGTATAAAGGAGAATGGCGGGCACCAATACACAGACAAAAACATTCTCAACATTGTCCAAACATTTGTGCAGCTTCGAAGTAGATTTTTAATCTTGATGACTTTATGTCTCAGCTAAATCGCAAAGGATTGTACACAATTTCATGACAACAAATTCTCCCCCTTACACTTACTTGATATCCATTAGTCCCACAGGGATAAATATCAACCACAAAAAATCGTCAACATTACGATCAGCGCCATCTTATATACAGGGTCGACCAATCGTTCAGCTCCCAGAAATTTCCATTTCGTCGGTTCAAAACGAACAACTTAACAATTTTTAATAAAGTTGAAAATTTTATAAAATGAAGGAGAGACACATAGAACATATATCAGGCGAATTTTAATTAGACGCTGAAATTTTTTGCGTAAAAAGGGGGGGTTTTATTTAAATGAGGGGGGGGGGCGCGCTGGGGCTTTTTGTGTGTGTGAAACGTGGTGTGTCTGCTGAATTTCTGACTGAAAATTAAGTCCTTGTTGATGTTGTGAGTACCATAATTAAATGTTATAACCAACTTCCGATTTTTGGGGTTGCCGCCAGACTGGACGTCGCGCTCAGCTCCTCCTCGCTCTGTGCTGTGGTTTTGTGTTGTGTTGGAGTTTTTATGCTGTTCTAGTTGTGAAGTCCTATGCTAAAAATCCCATCATCCCGTCGGAAAAAAATTTTATATGTTTTCGTCGACTGAAACTGGCTACAAAATGTTGTTTGTAGATGGGTCTGCTGTGTGAGAGTAAAAAAACCTATCTTTATATGGGTGCTGTAAAGCAATGAGTGTAAAGTGAGCTATTATAGAGTACAAACTCCTCCATTTGCCTCCTGAATCCAGTCCTGTACTGTTAGCCACATACACACACACACGAGAGAGCATATCGTTCGTTTTAGCCTCCTTTTGGGCGAGGTCTGAAGATTTTTGTACTTTCTATGCGTTTTCCAAGCTTTACGCTATTTGTTATAACCGCAGCCTTGGCTTTGAGTTGTTCGTAGTAAAAACTGGTGTACGAAATGAGATTTTTTTTTAGCTGAGTTTGCTAATTAGACTATTAGTAATTTTTTCCTACAGGAAAATAAAACTATAGAAATTATGTGTTTTACACAATTAAATCAATATATATATATCGTGTAGACATCAAATCAGCATAGTGTACATAGATAGAGTTTGCATCAGAGAGAGGAGAGAGCAGCTAAAGTGTATTGTGACTTTGAAATTGGGAAATTTTTATTTTTAGCGAATTTGTGAAATGTTACATTAGCTTTTTTGCGAATAAGGGGGGACTCTTGTTAAAATTTTGAAATTTGGGGGGGGGGGGGGGCGCGCGCCGCCCCCGTCACAGTTCTAGAATTGCCGTAGTTAGGTCTATCGTTAGCTTTTTTCTAGCTTATTTGGAGCTAATTATTTCCGTTGTTTTTGTGGTTGTTTCTGTGGACCTGCGAGTGTGCGTGTGTTGTCATATGTGGTGTTACACATGTTGTTGTGTTGTTTGTTGGGGGGGGGGGGGGGGGGGGGGGTGTGGGGGGGGGATTTAGCATTTTAAAGAAGCTGTCCCAGTTCTTCGGGCTGCAGAAACAACAGGAGACGTCAATTGGACTTGAGAAATTTCTGGGGTGTTGGTGTGTTGTGCGTGTCGTTGTTGTTTTTTGTGTTTTTTTCTGTGTGTGGTGTGGGTTGTTGTTGTGTGTGCGGGGGTCTTGTGGTCCTGGTGTTTGTGTGTGTGCTTTCCGGGGGGGGCAGCCAGGAGAGAGCCAGTTTAAAAGGCCCTCTGCAAGGCTGTTCGGGAAAACAGATATTATACTTTGTTTCCTTGCGGTAATGCCAAGGGCTGCGTGGGCGAGGTTATATTCTGTAGAAAATTTTAGAAAGGTTTAAAGATCCGTATACCTGTGTATTTCTGGCCCTTGTAATCCGTGTTGATGGTTAGAAGAACTTCGTAAAACTAGAAAATGTACATAATTGTAGTCAGAAAACTAATTGGCGTATCGAATTTATGGAGACATGAAAGCATTTTGTGGCCACAGTCCCTTGTGCGTGTCAGTGTGTTATGAGCCCATGATAACAAAGGTTCAATATATTGTGCTCTTATTATGTGTGTTTAATATTTTTTTGCAATATCAGCTCAGTTTGAGACGTTTTTATCTTTTTTTCATCTAATCAAGAAATTTAAAAAAATTATTGTTAAAGATTGAGCAATGCATAATATGAGCAGTAGCGACATAATCATAAACTGTACGTGTAGGATTTACTAAAATAATAGTTGTTTATTTGGCTGCTGTTATTGTTTCAGTTATCTAGCTCAAATGTTGAAGTATTTTGGATACCAGCATTACAAACAGTCAAATCGCTACTGGGTGGAGTCCTTGCAAACATCTCAAAGCTGAACTTGGACGCCAGCTGCCTAAAACACCTTGGCCGGGGATCGGCGTTCCAGTCATTGTGTCTACAGTAAGGCAAGCCCTACCCTGACTGAACGCAACTACGAGACGACTTCCGTACGGGAAATTCGAAGTGAAATTTTATGCGAAATGTCTGATAAGGCTGATGAAGTATTGACTGCGTTATGACGAAATTGCCCATCCTGTGTTTTTTAACTTTTTGCTGAAACAAAGGATGAGTGTATTATATTATATTATAGTGTAAATTGTTTGTCTGTTTGTGCGACTCCTCAATCATCATCAGTATGAAATTAGTATATAACGCTAGACCAAGTTTTAATAAAATTTTTTGTATTCAATTGAGCATGGCATCTCAAAGACAATTAAATCAAAGAAACTGATACTACTGTTGGTTTTGGTCAAGTTTTTTAAAAGCGCCATTTTTAGGAGATGATACAGCTAAAGGTAAAGATTGACAATTTTTAGAATGATCATAATAATCTTTGACAGTATTTGTCGCTTTTTAATTTGTGGGCATACTTTTTTAATTTATCGTTGAGCTACGAAATTTCTATTTCCGGCATATTTACTTATGCTAAGTAATCGGTTAGTAGACTTATTCACTTTTGCTGCTTTTTGATCGGCTGTTCTTGCAATTGCTTAACGACAAGATTATTGGAACAACGATAGGAGCGCGGATTAACCGGGCCTTAGTAACACTTTCTTGAGTGCTAAACTTTTTTCTATTATTCAGAAACTGCAAAAATTCGTACATTCGTGTTTCCAGTGTGGCCGAGTGGTTACGGTGTTCGATTTCTAATATGAAGGTTGCTGGATCGAATTTTAGCTACTCGGTTATACGTAGTCTCCTTGAGCAAGAGATTAGGGCCACATTGCTCCTTCCAACCCAACAGTCCATCCTCATCTGGTCGGTAAATGGTTACCTCAATAACGTGGGAAGGTAACAGGGGTCCGTGTAGGGCATCATGCCTTGAGGGGCCGGCCTCCCCTCCACTTATGTAGTCACTCTTGAAGTGGCGCCCCTGACGCTCCAGGGCTGTGTAATGGGGATGAGCACCGCACCCGAGGGCGGACACGCCAAAGGATAGTTCTCAATCCGCGTGTTACCTTTACCGTACAGTCTGCAGTCTGGGGTAGTTGCACCAACTTACAAATCCTACAATTGTAGCAATTGTAAGTGCAAAATCAGGTGATTCGTTACGAATTCATTATATATTTTCATTACGAATCACCTGATTTTTGACTTACAATTCTTACATTTGTAAGATTTGTAAGTTGGTGCAACGACCCCCCTGCACTCTGCATGTGGTTGATATTAATCAGAGGACGTTCTAGTAGTTTTTTTGCTATTGAAGTCGGAGTTTCTTTTTTTATTTTAGATCCTGAGCCAGTCTCAAAAGATCCTGCATTCGTCACAAAAGATCCTGCGTCAGTCTCAAATAAACAAGAGCGTTTCGTCGAACCCGGTGTGGATGTAAGAAGTCCAGAACTTGAAACCCCAAATCCAGCATCAGAAAATGACGAACGTAACTGGTCAAACCCTGTGGCTGCGTCGCTCAGTAGTGCAATTAATACTTCTGTGACAACACCCTTTGGCAATCTCGTTGGGCAAGTACGCCCAGTGAGTCGCGGACGATCCCAACAGATTAGCTTCGGAACAGCTAGGGGCGCCGCCTCAACGGTTCGGCCATTTTCGGGTGGATTTACTCCAAGGCGGAATTTCAACAGTGGCCGGGGGCCTATTTTTGGCCTTAGGCCACGGGATCAACAGTCAGGCTTCAGCATGATTAGCCGTCAGGTGATCACTCCGTCTGCAGCAAATCATCGTCCTAGCCCCAAAAGACAGCTGGTCAGCCCAGCTTACTCTGACGATGTGTCCTCCACTAGCGGAGCGTGGTCAACGGAGTCCAACTTTGATGACTCTAAGCTTTGTCCTATCGGAGCCAGTCTCGGTTGTGAGCGTTTACACTTCGGTCACTGAACGCTCTGAACTACCTGGAATCCAGATGGAGGCTCAGAATAGCCTAAATGAGAGATTGGCCGAGGCAGTTAGCTCAAGATCGCGCGTGGATCAGCTTGAAACGCGTCTCAGCGAAGTGGCTAGCCGACCGGCCGAGCCTGCACCGTCAGCTTCGCAAGACGCAACACAACAGCAGTTAATTTTGAGGGATATCCAGAAACAGTTGGCGGATCTTAGAGCTGATCTACACAGACGCGATTATTACATGACTTCTGCTGTTGGAAGCTTTAATGAGAATAACGCTCAGTCAGCAGCAGCTAATGGCACAGTGAACGTTTGTTCTGCTGCCGCCACTGACGAAACCACCCATAATTCAGCCTGTCCTTGTCCCGTATCCTGTCTATTATGTGCCAAAACTACCTGTGTCATATACTACTTCTGCTAACAGTAAGCCGGTTAATCCGCCCGTGACCTCTAATCCGATTAGTACCGCTTCTATTGGCAGTGCTGTTTCTAACACGGTCACCTCTTCTTGGGCTAACCCGGCCGCTCCTCCGTGGTATCCCAGAAGCTATCATAATAATTCATCATCAGAGCATTACGAGAATCATTCCCGGTTACCCCCTCCCCCGGGCTTTCCTAGGGGCGCTACTTTATTCGGCTAATGAGTGGCAATCAGCGGACGAAGACGTCGCTCGTTATTTCGCTGACGCAAGCGGTTGGAGCTGGGAAATATTTCAAGTGATAATTAGCTATTTTTTTGATGTAAGTTGGGTCATACTTGATTGATCACAAAGTCAAAACCTTGTTAATTGTTCTGTGCATACATGTAACACTGGTAGGTGTAGGTCTGGGGGGGGGCTGGCTTGTCCCTGATTTGCTGAAATTTTAGGGGGGCGTGTTCCGACTTTTCGGGGGGGATTCGAATTGACAACATGCGAAAATTAATATTTCTGCCTAAAATAGGATTTTTTTCGCAAATTTTGGATGTTTTTAGCAATTTTTTCGCTTTTTGATCATTTTTTGAAGCATTTTACAGCGATCTTTGGCAATTTTTGAGTTTGCGGGCACCGTTTTTACTATCAACTCCCCCATGTACATCTGTGGTTCTCTGTGTGTGTGTTCGTATGAAGTCGTTTGTCGGCTTAAAATTAGCTCCGTGTATACAGCATACTTAGTATTGCTATTGCTTTTTGACGCATACGTAGGTTTAAACTACACTGCAAGGCTAAAAAGAAACTACGCTTTAGGCTATTTTTCATTTTTTGAGGCTTTTTCAAGAAAAAATTGTGGAAAACGGCTTTTTTAGGGACGCAAGGTATCAAATTTTTGTAACGAACAAAATAGCGCGAACAAAATGTGCTTATTGGTTGACGACTTTTAGCTTTCGTGAGAATACGGCCAGGTCAATCAAGAAATATTTGGCAAAGTTACAGTAAACTTAATTGAGAAACTTTTAGGGAATGTAGCTGAGTTGAGAGTTCATATTTCAGCCGACTGGAAGAGTGTCCGACACTCACTTTGTTATAAAAGTGAGTCACTAGTGTGTTCTCTTTAATATTTTGTCATTGAGCTTTCTAGTCCTGTCAGTTGAAATGTGCAGCTGTTCATACAGGTAGCTGGGGGGTACCTCCCCTGCAAACATGCGGCTGCAAGGGACGGAAGGGAGTAATATTCCTGCCAGGGCCCGGTTTCATAAACAATGAATTGCGATTCATTAGTAACACTGGTGCAACATCGAAAATCGAGTATAACTTGACCTTTACACAATATTTCTGCTGGAAATTTTAATGACAGATAGCCAATATGTTACACCACATGTGGTTCAAATCTCACAATAATCAAGTTATCCAGTGAAATCTATAGCTAACTTGAAATCATTCATTAGTTGCAAATATTAGTGAATTTTTTAGAACCACTAATATTTACTAATATTTGGGACTAATGAATGACTTTGACCAAGAGTACATAATAGCGTCTCACTCTATATAGAAGAAGAGTGAGACACTCTCCAGCCTGCCTGTGTTCTAGCACAGGCAGATGCGCTGGTCGTTTTCAGCCTACATGTTGAAATTCTATGCAACATGTGACTGGCCAATCAGAAGCGAGCTTCTATTCTCTGATTGGCAGACGCCTGTGCACGTACTCCAATCATAAAACAGGATAGGGATACAGGTTCATAACTCATTATTTATTCATAGTCTGCTTGTAAAAACATTAAAAAAGGTTTGCAAATACCTTTGGGGATATTTTGGCAAACTGTCAGCGAAATTGATTGAGAAACTTTGAAGAAATTCAGAAAAGTTTATACTTTTGAGATATAAACTTTTCTGAATTTCTTCTAAGTTTCTCAATCAATTTCGCTGAAAGTTTGCCAAAATATCCCTAGAGGTATTTACAAACCTTTTTTAATGGTTTTGCAAGCAGACTATGAATAAATAATGAGTTATTAAGCTTTTATTTCTATCTTAATGCTTATCAACGCATCAGCGATTATATACTAAAGTGTGTTACGCAGGGAATCTACGCGCTGATTGGCCAGTCACATGTTGCATAGAATGTCAACATGTAGCCTGAAAACGCCCAGCGCATCTGCCTGTGCTAGAACACAGGCAGGCTGGAGAGTGTCTCACTCTTCTTCTATATAGAGTGAGACGCTATTATGTACTCTTGCTTTGACTTAGCTAGACTTTTGTCTGCATCAAGCAAATGTAACAAAAGTTTACACACACATTATCTAACATATTGGCAATATGTCGTGAAAATTTCCAACAGAAGGATTAACGCAAAGTTATAACTTATTTTCTAGCTTATATCAGTGTTACTGAATCGCAACTGATCTTTTATGAAACCGGGCCCAGGGGTAAAAGAGGGGGAAGTTCTCGGCGTGGCGTCTGCGAAATTTTCGGTGAAAATCTCTTTCTCAGTGTATTTTAGCATTTTTAACACATTTTTTAACTCAGCACTTAAAAATGGTCATTGTTAATGAAATGTAAGCAAAAATTTTGTCCAACAAGATTGTCAAAATCGCTACATTTTGGGCGTAAAAAGTAATAATTGCGCCAGTCTTGAGAAAGGGGGGCCTCACCAAGGGGGTTTGGGAGCCCAAAGTTCTTGTGCTGTTACATGTATGCAGCTGTTAAATCCAATAATATTTCATTCTGTCAACTTGCTTGTAGTGAGTGAATTAGTTTTGACTATTTAGCTGTTGCAGCACTTTCGAAGGGTTTCGTAGCCAGGGGTACGATTATGTTCGGCTAGGCCATTTTATTGTTATGTATTCTAGTTAGTATTATACATATTTTGTGTAATTTTTTTTGTTAATTGTCAGAAATACCATGTTTATATATAGTTACTTGTCTGTCAGAATTATAACTTGAGTGTTGGAGGATAGACAGTCGTTTTTTCATATTCGATAACCTTGGGTTTATTGTCTTTTAATGTTTTGATTCATGTGCTCTGCGCGTGCATCAGTATAGTAACGCTGTTAATAATGAATTAGATTAAAAAATATATTTTTAACTCTATTATCATAATAATCCTGCTGAACTTCAGTCAGTGGCGTAGTAAGGAAAAATTCGACAGAACATGATTTTTTCTGAAATTTGTTCAAATGAAATAATATTTTCAATTTTAGAAAGCGGAACATAAGCAACAGCACGATTTTAAAAATGGTGTAGTTTTTTCGAATCATACCTGCCTCGTTACACGTGGTCCCCACAGGGTCGTAAATGTTGTATACCACCATGTTATGTGAAATGGTCCAAACAGAATTTGATAAGCACTATTCTCGTGAGACCACCCGCCTCCTCTGATTTTACGACCGCTGTCAAGGTAAATTTGCCTGACCCTGGCATGGATGGACAATCGGAGATAAACACAGATATATATATATATATATATATATACCTGCATTGTCGTATCGGCTGAGCCAAACACAGATATATACCTGCATTGTCGTATCGGCTGAGCCGCATTGGGATCGGATTTTGCATCTAATTCTACTTTATTTTTCCTGACTAATAAGGTCCAGAAAATGAATGGGATTTCGCAGAAATTTAAGTTTTATTAAGGACGTATCGTACTTTTCAGGCTGACCCATCGAAACAAAAAAATCAAGTGTCAACTAAAAAATTTCCTCCCATCCCCCTACGCCACTGTGTTTATGCAGGAATATAATTTGTCAATTTGTTTGATGTCAATTTTTTTCAAAGCATTAGCATTATGTCTCTCGTTAGATTACTCGATTGACTCTTGTTATAATATATGTATTTGCTGTCACTCACTGCGTTTTTGTTGTCATTCATTCCTTCGTATGTTTTGTTTCTTGAAACTTTATTGTTGTTATTTAGTTATTGTTGGCTCGTTAATTCTTAATTTGCAGTTATGCAGTTATAAAAATGTGATTGGTTGCAATGACTTTTACGGGGGTGAGGGAGGGGGCGGAATACCTACATAAAATGCGTTTGAAATTTTTCAAGTATTCTGTAACGAAGTTCGTTGCAGTTTCGGGCGAGCTGTCGACTTAGTCCGTTTGGACTTAGTCATGACTCATGAGTAAAGTATAAGTAAGCATGAAGTTTAAATTATGAAAAGGAAGTTATGCCTTGAAGTTATGTAGAAATATGCAGAAATAGCAATCGTAGCTTCATGTAGAATAGTTTTCTCTTTTGACGTTGTACTTAGAATAAGATAGTTAAATCGTATGTGTGTATATATTATGTACTTTCCACGCTTAGACTTTTTCTCTCTGGAACTCCATGCGACTTTTCCTGTTGTACGGGCAATTTTTATGTATTTCGTTGGTATTAATTGTTATATTTTTCAGTAAAGAATTTATTCAACAGTTTCAATAGCTTGGATTTACGAAGCTTTTTGAACCTAGTCTTAAGTATTAGCGTTTAATCCCGTATTGCCCAGAGTATCACTCTGTAGACGTCATTCTGACACCTGTTTTTGGGCCCTATTTATGGAAGCGAAATGTACGTTACCGAGACATCTTCAACGAAGAACCTACACTGAATTACAGGACAAATGTTCGTCGTTGAAAAACATTTTAACAGAGCTCGTGACATCTGTTGAAATGGTCGCCGTCGAAATTATTTCAACGACAAACTATATTTTTTCAACGAACATTTGCTTTTTTAACGATGAGCTTTTGGCCTATAAGTCAGTTTTATGGTTGTTGAAAATGTTTCGATCAACCCAAAATCTTCGACGAACATCTGCCCATTTTGCTTCGACAAATCGGGCCCTGGTTTTTTTCCGATTACCAGAGCTACGTGCGATGTAAAAATATAGTGGTGAACAATGACAGCAAACAACAACAACATTGACTCGATTAAGGGTCTACATTACACGTTTACAGTAAATGGTTACTCTGTCAGTTTAGAGTGACCGGTTGCAGTATCCGTTTAAACTTTTGGTATTGCATTGTTTCTTAACGTGTACACGCTGTAACCGCTGACAGTGTACCCCGCGTGAAGTGAGCACACGGTTCGTTCCGTGTAACCGTGCCCAGTCCTACTGTGGTATACTTAATACTATGTAGTTGGGATTCTCGGCGTCGACGCGAGCGGCACGTTTCATTCCTGGCGGTCAATTCCTTAGTTTCATTTCAAAATGCTAGAGTCCCTTTCGTTCAACACACACACACACGTACTTTGGTCTCCAACCTAAACGGTGAGCGGCCGTATTTACATTCCATATATTGATTTCGCACTATTAAATTTCCTACAGCGATTCGGCACTATTTCAGTCCCTACGGCGTTTTGGCACCTAGTGTGCAAAGGCTACGTGCGTTCCGTGTATATATTGGGCGGTTAGCAACGGCATAGCAGGCCACTGGATCCGCGCTGACCTGTTAGTTTACCGTACGGCAGGGTCCGGAAAGTTAGCTAGTGCAGACGGCAGAACGTTCGTCACTCGCAGTTGATCTTTATTCTGGCAGCTTTGAACAGTAAACTGTATTGATTTTAAGTATTGACTAGTTGGCTAAGTGCAATGCTTCCTCGTACAGTACAAGTGGTCGCGGGTTCAGCTGTTGTGCAGTACAAGTAGTCGCGGACTACTTTTTTGTTTTTGTAGGATCTCGGTAGGATAAGTCAGTACTTAATTTACTGGTTGGCTCATTTTTGAGTCGCGTGACGTCCTTTATAGTTTTTATGTATATAGGACCTGTGACGTTAGCAAAGCCTGGAGATACCAGGTAATTGTTTAAAAATGTTCAAGTTAAATGTTTTTATGGAAAGCGTGGAATTCGACCACCACAGAGTCAGTGCTGTTGCCATTTAAAACAGCTGATAAAAATGTGATAAGAGCTTGTACAAGTTATCTATTCTATTGTTTCAGATTTCGAAGGAATTTAGATTTTTTGATAATGGTTTTGTTTAAAATGGCTTCTGCCAAGAATTTGATTATTCTTCGCTACCGACCACTTTCTGGTAAGTAATGCAGTTCTGAATACCTAAAAGTTAAGTTTAATTTTATCAGGTCAGCAAAAAAAGACATAGGTCCCTGAAACAAGAGGTGGAGAGAATTGTTCTTTCTGTTGAAAAGAAGAATGATCACGCAGCTATACGTCTAATATTTAACTACTTTTTGTCGAGGCTTATTTTCAGTTCAAAGACTAAATATATACGTACGCCGGTTTGATTAGGTTGTTTTTGGCACCTGATTTTTACTTTGGCATTAATCGCCTTTTTATATTTTTTTGTTTATGTTTCTGATCCATACTTGGAACTAAAGTTTGACCAAAAAATGCTGGACCTTGAGACAAAAAGAAACACGCGATTTTATTACGAAAAGAATGAATTGCAAGCATCAAGAGTACACCGAGTAGTCACAAAAATCACGCCACCTGTTTTCTCTCAGGGTTCAGCAATTTTTGGCCAGACTTTAGGCATCGATCTTGGCTTAGCAGCCATTTCTTGGCCATTGATCATTTGTGGAATTCATTTGGATGACTCAAAGCTGCGCCTTCTGTTTCAGACCATGCAGATTGCCTTGTTGTTGTTGCTGGGGGCTGTGGGTGCCCTGGCCGGACCCCTGCCCAGCCTGAAGGACTTTGAGAACTATCTGGACAAGTTTGGCAAGGCCTATGAGTCAGAGGTGGAGAAACTGGAGCGATTCGTTCACTACGTCAACAACATGATTGTGGCTGACAAGCTGAACCGCAATGAAAAAGGTGTGAGATTGGAGATGTTTTGATTCAGACTCGTGTTAGGCTATTTGTATTACCTAGTATATACCTTTTCATAAATTATATTAACTGGATTAGATTAACCAGATTCACTTCAATAACTCAAGATAAGATCAACGAAAGCTCATAAAACTGAGTAGAAGGACTAAACCGTATCATCTGCATTATGAATTTAAGTTACTCCTAGGCTGATTTATGAAGATAATCTAGTTAATCTAATCCAGTTAAGGTGGCGCTCAGGGGAACCGACTTTGGCGTTTAATTTTTTTCAGCGACATTTTTGACCATAATGTCTTGAAGGAAAGTTGTTCAAAATGAAAATAGCTTTCATTTGATGTGCATATTGTGATAAAAAATTTTTTTTTAAATTTTTTGGACAATTTTGTAGCCGTAGCAAAAAAATTTTTGTTTCCATATAAAATGATTACTTATATCATTGAAATATGCGGTTTCTTAGCTTTAAATTGATGTATTAAACTTAAGAATACGTTGAAGTTTCGCTGAGTTCTTCAGCCGTGAAAATAGCAAATCCAAAATGAAAAACCTACAAAGCTGATAAATCTTCGAAAATGTCAAATTTTTGATTTAATTTCTTAAAAAATTGAGTATGGCTTTTGATAACTTTTTCAACGGAAATATGCAGTCCTAGGAAAGGTCTAATTTTTGAAAAAGTGAAACGTGTGGGCAAACCTTACATTTTTGCGTAGCGAAATCGACTACTTTTTTTGGACTTGGGTCCCAGCTGCCGTTTGCGATTGAGTTGAAAATTTGCACAATGAAAGAAAGAATATAAATGCAGACGTGAAAGTTTTTCGATTTTCAAATTTTGGCCCGCAGCACTTTTTGTAGTCGCTCAAACACGACTGATTTTTGAAAAATCGATTTTTTGCAAAATCAAAAATAAAAATGAAAAATCGAAGATCAATCACGTCTAGATTTTTGAGAGATCTTTGTATTGATACCAAGATCTTCAAAATCGGTTGAAGTTTCGCTGAGCTAGGTCAAAAACAAAATTAGTGTGAATAGGAAATTTGACATGGTCATAAAATTTGACACATTCACATTAAAGTGCTGAATTGTATTGTAAACAGGTTTTTCCTGTTGGGCCACAGCCCAACAGGTCTTTAATTTTGATTTTGGATTGTTAGTGCGCTGCTAACGTTGAATTGCTCATGTGCGGAGTTTGTTTTACACGTCCGCCTCCGTCAAATCGCACCCGTCTACCTACTTACTTACCTTGCTGGCTTGCTTCTGTTATTGTACTGCCATTGCAATTTCCGCCGTTTCACACTACACAGTACACAGGCATGGTAAATTACAAAAATTGCTTTCCCCGGAATCGATCCAACAGCATTCGGTTTATGAGTACAACAGCTTAACCACTATACCATTTGTTTACTATACTATGTAATCATATGTATGTATGTAATAATATGTATGTAATAATATGTATGTAATAATACTACTTTACTATACCATGTAATTTGTAGCTAAGAATGCCTACTAAAATTTATTCCATAAGGTGCCTATGTTACAACATAGTTTTGGAAACTTTGCACGTGAAATTTTAACGACATACATGCCTATTGAACGAAATCTGAAGGTTTTGCAGTCTGATTAGCAGACAGGTTTACTACGTGACCCTTGTGCATCAAAAATTACATGTTAGCTGTCCCAACAGGTTTACGATGGCCTCTGGCCAATGTACTTGAAAATTAAAACTTTTTGCTTACTGAACGTTTTTGCCGAAAATTGGGCTTGTTTTGATGTCTCTTTGATATACAATTAAAGTGTTATTGCTATTTATTGCATGAGCTGAGCGCCAAACATGAGTTTTGTTGCTGAGCGCTACCTTAATATTAATTTATAAAAAGGCCCTTAGCTAATTGTTGTTCTTAAAAAATTGTTTTTTGATAATTGTTTTATTGGATTAAATTTAGGACAATAACATAAAAAAGGAAAATTTAATTCTAATGAAGGAAATTCTTTTCTTCTTTTTTGCAAAAACCAAAATAACGTTTTTTCGTTTCAGGAACAGCCACCTACGGCGAAACTCCTTTTACGGATATGTCAGTGACCGAATTCCGCCAAATGTATCGATCCAAAGGCTTCCAAGTGCCAGAAGATTTCCGCCAACTGCCAGAATTGCAGCCCGACGCCAACGCGGCCCTGCCCAAGAGCTGGGACTGGCGCAAGAAGAACGCCGTCACTGGCGTTAAAAACCAGGGTAACGGTCTAGTCATGTTTACAAATTAATAATGTATAAGATCACATTGTGACGCAATTATTTCGTGATTTTGTCGGCTGAACGGACACACGGCAAACGATACTTTCGACCAGCTGCCAGAATTGCGAAAAGTGATGCCAGCTATAACACATACGGTGGAATGCATAAAGGTAGTCTTAGTTCAGTCTTGCTGAACGCAGTCTAAGGGCAACGTTCTAACCTATGTAATACGTGTAGAATTTTTCGTTACGATGTTCTAAATTACTGAAATAGAACGCCATAGACTGGTTTTAACGTAAGACTGCCTTTATGCATTCCACCCATAAAGTTTTAAGCGCTAATGTGGTGTGATGGTTTGACTGCGGATTTTACAGATCGTGAGTAGAATCGACTGAGCTAATAACACGTGTCGAGTTTCGTTTTGTTTTTTTTTGCCTTTTTAAATGACGGGATATCAAGGTTGTTTGTGTCGTCAATGAGATGCGTCTACTACTGTTTTTTGTTTATGTATTCTTGTAATTATTTAGGTCAATGCGGTTCCTGTTGGTCGTTTTCAACTACCGGCAATGTGGAAGGACAGTGGGCCATTCACAAGGGACAACTGATCAGTCTGTCTGAACAACAGCTGGTAAATATGTTACCATCTGCTAGTTCAACCCAGTCTAAGCTCTTTTTGTATCGACCTTGTGGTGGTTAAAGTGCAAATTTGGTGATTCGTGATTAAGTTCTGTTCTATGAAGAATTCGTAACGAATCACCTAATTTTGTACTTACAATCGGTACAATTATTGTGAGACTTGTTGAATTGAGTAAACGGCTTCAGGTCATAGGATTCTTTTATATTCGTTTCGAATTTGAGAACATTTTGGCAACCGTTGGCGAAATATTTCTAATCCTTTGAGATTTATATATTAGGAAAACTGAACACACACCTTAGCTGATTGCTGTCAATCACGTGCAGTTTGTTTTACATATATCCCGCGCTCGTAATCAGAAGAATGCGAGAACCAATGTAACAAACCTTCATAAACTTACAAAAAATGCTCTGTGGAAATAAAATTCTAAACTTTCAAAAGCAGCAATACGTGTCTTTGTGAATATATGAACGAATGCAAAATTCAACCTGCTGTCATTTATTGTTTTAGGTTGACTGCGATCATGTGGACGAAGGCTGCAACGGGGGTCTGATGACAAACGCCTTCCAGGAAATTATTCGCATGGGCGGTCTGGAACGCGAAAGCGACTATCCCTACACAGCCGAGGACGGATATTGTCACTTCCAGAAGAGCAAAGTTGCCGCCAAGATTACGGGATACATGCAGGTGCATAAATCAGCACATTATGACCCGCTATTTTAAGATTGGTTTTATTTCAACAAATTTTTTAACAAATGTGACACTTAAGACATACCTGACTCTATTCGAAACCTTTTTTTGTGGAAACACTCAAATTAACCATTAAATATACGCTTAAGGGGGGGCTACCCAGGTCAAAAATTAAAGTTCTCCAATTTTGCTTATTTTCACATAACCCCCAAGGCACCCCAACCTCAGATAAGAACAATTAAGCTAGAAGGTGCACTTTTGGTTCAGTGCGTTTGTCAATGTATAGGCAAAAGTGCGTACAAAAGCCTAAAAGTAGCCCTTACTTGGACGGTTCTAACCCAAACCACATCAAGCCAATCAGGCTGAAACTTGGCATAGTAGTAGTCCACATGTAAGCGCAAAATCTTACGATCCGGATTTTTGATATGTATTTTCAATTTTAAAATCGAGGGCGAAAGGTGAAAAAATGGCCGTTTTTTTAGCCCGCCAAATTTGAGTGATTTTACATTTGGCGTCACAGCTGAGGCCATGGGCAAAAATTAAAAAAAATGGATCATGGAGGTTGAAATATGACGTTAGGCTATCGAATCATGTAAAAATTAGCTTCGTCAGTGTAAACAAAAATTTCGAGTAAAGGGACGTTCTGCAACCACAAAAAACTTTTTCGCGCCTAAGATTTACACGTAAAATTGAAATTTTGGGAACCCCTAGTAGAAAATCGGCAAAAGCATTGGTTCCAGTCTGTTACATCTGCGATGCGCCTTCCCTGGGGCTACATTTTGTGCAAATTTGAAGCGAATCGGAGAACCTAAAATTTTCACTGTTCTACGTAGCACCCCCCCCCCCCCTTAACATTATATTTGAAGACAGACGGTCTGATGTATTCCTCGTATCCTTAATAGGATCAAAAATGAGTTGTATATGTTATATGTACGTGTTTGTAGATAGCCTATACGTAGGATGTACATTGTATACAGGGGCGTAGCCACTCCAGGGGACAGGGGCGAAATTTTTTCTGCTTGAAATTGTACACAAGGGTCCTCCCTTTGGTTTTTAGGGTCTGGCCGGAAAAAATTTCCGATACGTCTCCAATTGACCAAATTGGGCAAAAAAATCAAAAATTTCCTAATTTTTTTCAGGGGTCTGCCGCCCCCATACCCCTGCAACTCTGTGGATTAGTGTTCCTTGCCTTTATCTTGTATGAAAGCATGTGCATGTGCATATAGTTGCATTGTGCACTATGTATTTCCTTAATACACTGTTTATTGTATCGTTTTAGCTGTTCTATTGTTACGAAAATGACATTTTTAGTAAATTTCCAAGTTTTAATGTCAAAAATTTTTGGAAAATTTGCTGATTTTCTAGTTTCTGGAACGTTGCCAGCCCACCATTTTTCTAATTTTTAGTGTTATGAGCTCCTATTTTACGTTTGATTCTGCTGTAATCGAAACTTAGCGTTGTTTTTGACCGAAAAATGCTAAAATGTCGTTTTTTTGCGTTAAAATCGCAAGTAAGTGCATGCATAGCACATCTCACAAAAATCGAACATTCCCCCCTCGAAATTTTTTTCTGGCTACGTCACTGATTGTATAGACATTCACAGAGTTTAGTTTATTTAAGGTCTCAACCAACGAGCAGAAAATTGCCCAAGTTTTGCAACAACACGGCCCCCTGGCGATTGCAGTGAACGCAGACGTGATGCAGTATTATCAGGGCGGAGTGTCCCATCCCTCTGAGTGGGACTGCGACCCAGAAAGCCTAGACCACGGGGTTCTGCTGGTGGGCTATGGGGTGACCAAGCGAAATGTGCCATACTGGATCATTAAGAACAGCTGGGGAGAGGACTGGGGCGAAAATGGCTACTATCGCGCCTACAGAGGTGACGGCGTGTGTGGTCTCAATCAAATGGTCTCCACTGCCAAAATCGATAACTAAACTTAGAACTTGACGCGCGGATGGAAACTAATGAACTGCATACAGCTAAAGGGTCGATTCATACTTACAGTCGTTTGTCCGTTGAGCGATCCAAATAGTGAAAATATCGAATATCTATTAGTGTACTTTCCATAGTTAGATGCTGGTAGCATTTTCGATTTAGGTATGAATCAACCCAAGAGTGTTTCAATTAAAACTGAGAGATAACAAAACTATAGAGCGATATACATAACAGGAAGGTATGATAATGGCGGCGCATTCGAAGTGTGTGGGGTTTTAATCCTTTGCGAACTAGCTGGCTGCAGAAGCCTCTGGGCTTTTAAGAACTTTATCGCAAAATGCTTGCATCATCTCTTGCTGCAAGTCTTTGCGACTGGGTACTTTTTGGTCGCAGGGTTTCTTCAGCAGCCTTTTAGGACTCTCAAAGTCTTAAAGCTTTGCCCACCTTTTATGCGCCAATTATTATCATGCACTTTGTATATATACTTTTATAAGCAAAATAAAGATTTATGGGCAAAATGTTGTCGTGAATTTTTAATTAGGTTTCAGTAAGCAAATACAGCAAACAAGATCTTGTACTGAGTCTTTTTCTTTGAAATGAGTATATTATACTTATACAGTATAACATCGGTTTATGATGATCTTCAAGCCCACAAAACACTGCCAGACAATATTTTGGTCATCGCCTGTACAGAATTAACAGAATAATAACTGTAGATGTGAGCAAGTAGGTGTCCAGAGTATTTAAAAGTTCGGTTTTAAATTGAATTACCTAAATAACATAACCGTTTCTCTACTCCGAGATTTTCTCCCAATGCTACCGGGCTCTGACACCTTCTGGTTTTTTGGCCATTGCTCGAGTCACTTGTCGCGAAACCGCTACTCGATAGAAAATTAAATGATGAACGAATCATAAATAATAGACTGGATTAACACAAGTTTATTTTAACGACATCTCAAAGTCAAGGTGAATTTTCAAAAATTCGGGCGCAAGTCGGAGATATTATAATATAACTTAGTACGTCAAATAATTTTTCATAGACGACTCCGGAATCAAGTGACTTTGACTCCGCTTTGACTTCGGAGCCTGTATCAAGTACATAATTTTGGTTGGAACTGTATTGACTGCATTGGTGAAATATCCATTAAACTGCTCCTCTTAGCGTTAGGTATGTATATACTATTAAGTAACTACCAAATTTTCCTTGCCGAGTCGCGCCGGGCCGGGTGGCATACTTCCGGCGTAACCTAAACTACGAGGCCGACGAACGAAACGAGCAAGTTTTAGCCTGGTCACACTCGTAATCGTGATAAAACTATGTAAAGTTGTTACTATTTTTGCGCTAACATCTATTAGGTATGTATTTAGTCGTTTTGTTACCTAGCCAGTGATTGAGTTCAAGTGTTCATCATAAAACTTGGGTTTTGTACGAGACGCTTTAATAATTTCACGACATAAAGCGGCATTTGACCGTTTCGGGGGCTTATTTGTCCTCATAGTTTATTGGCAAGAGCGTCAGCAATTCTCAAATGTGCTGGGCCAAATTAATAACTGTGACAAGATAGAACAAGCCATTTCAGCTGAGCTGACATTATATACTGTATTTGCACTCACATATGTATGTATTAATATTATAATATATTATCATACTTTCTCATCCTACTTTTGTAAAACTATTTTGAAAAAATAAATTGAAGCGTTTATCGAACAACAGGAGCATTCCTTGACTTGTAAATCTGGCAGTTCAACGACACTTTAGCTGTACAATGTGATACACTTTCAAATTGTTCGTATTCAAGTTTCTAATTTACTTCATTTCGAAAGTTTTTGAATGTGCAGGATGCAGCTTTCCTCGCACTTTATGCTTGACCGAACACGGGGCTGTTTCAGTACCTCCACCCAAATCACCGCAAACATAAATTGTGTATTCTGTCTCAGGCCGCAGGTTTTCAATTCTAACAAAAGTTTGTTGACCTTTAGTTACAACGGAGGGCAAGGATCGATACTCTTGTGTTGGATCAAATGTATACCGCACAATATAACCTGAAAATAATTAAGTTGTGGGAATCTCCACTGTGGCAAATCGTAATTACTGATCACTTAATATGAATCTGAAAAACATAAGGTGCATGTACATTTCTCATACTCATTATCAACTCATAACCATGAATACTGTGTAGTACTGAAGTATTAATGAATATTAAATCGTAGTTAAGTGGGCACTGGGTAGTTTCAGGATGGCTGTTACCTTCTTCTCTGAGACAGATATGTAAACTATGGGTTTAGTTCGAAACAGCAAACAATCTGCATCTTTTCCTATCCTGATTATTTTGAAGTTAACTATTCTTAGACGATATTTATTAAATGCACTCGAAAATGCCGAAGCCCGAAACCATGTCAATTTGATGTTTTTTCTCACCGAATGTTCTAAAAAAGAGCGTTGAAACAATGTTTATGGAAAAAACTGCGACTCTGGAACTACCACCAGGGCCCGGTTTCATAAACAATGAATCGTGATTCATTAGTAACACTGGTGCCACATCAAAAATCTAGTATAACGTGGCCTTTACAAACTATTTCTGCTAGAAATTTTTATGACAGGTAGCCAATATGTTGCACCACGTGTGGTTCAAATCTCACAATAGTCAAGTTATTCAGTGAAAAGTATAGCTAACTTGAAGTCATTCATTAGTTGCAAATATTAGTGAATTTTTGAAAACCACTAATATTTACTAATATTTGGGACTAATGAATGACTTTGACTTAGCTAGACATTTGTCTGCATCAAGCAAACGTAACAAAAGTTTACACACGCATTATCTAACATATTGGCAATATGTCGTAAAAATTTCGAACAGAAGCATTAAGTTAATGCAAAGTCATAACTTATTTTCTGGCTTATATCAGTGTTACTAATGAATCGCAACTGACCGGGCCCAGCTAATTAAATTATGAAACCGGAAACCTTGAACTGGTTCCGGAGTTTTCATCCATTTTAGCAACACCGCAGCTGGCTCATGAGGATCAGCAGTGGCTTTTAAGTTTGATGGTGCTAAAGTACAAAGCACATCTGCAGAATTTTTGAGAATATTTTTTGAAAATTTTTGAGAAAGAAGTTGAATTTATTTGACTCTAACGATATTCAAAACTTTAATTTTAAAATGGCCACTATTTCCCCCCAAGTGCATTTAAGCCTGAGAACAAACATAGATTTTAATTTTCCTTGATTGTGGCAAAACATCATGCGTAAACAATGTCACTGTTTCTAAAAAGGTGGCCATTCTGATATTTGTTTTTTTGGTGACACTAATAGCTTAAGTTGCAAAACCAGTTGATTATTTAGTTATTTTATTTAGCCAAATTTTTAAAATGACGTTCAAATTGAGAAATTAAACTGTTAACTTCAACTTAAAAGGCCCACTAGCAAAAAAAACAGAAGACTCGTCTTACCAGTCATGTCTTTATGAGAATAAATGACAAGAAGTCGAATAAATAAGACTACGATTTTTCAGTATGCACTTGCCAGCTAAATAGTGTGAGTTTTGCTTTGCGTGTACAAACCTGAGCTGGGCTAAAACTGATGTCAGAATGAGAATGTCGTTGTTCGATTTCGCCAACCAGCAGTAAAAACCATTGGTCAACAATTAATCGAGGGTTCTGGATAAAGACATGGATGTCTGAGTACTCTACCTATTTCGGTTTATAAGCAAATATATCACTACCCGTGTGCCCGGCTAATTGTGAGTGCTAGTAACACAGGGTGGACAGTTTAAGTAACACCAAACACTTATTGCTAGTGTGCATTTGTACAACCAGTTATTATGCAAGGCCCCACCTAACGGTTGCTGGCTTGCTTCACCGCCATTTTCAACATTGCTTTAATTTGAGGTTCCGCCCAAAGAACTGGAAAGCAGGGTCGGTCTGGAAGCCAAGTCTGGAAGGATGGTCTGGAAGCCATACCGGCGCGACGATCACATCATCGCCGTATTCACTGATATGTAGAAGGCTTTCGTCACGGTGTGGCACAATGGGTTCCGCTGGAAGCCGCTCCACCTCTGCACCCTGCGCACCTCGAAGATGATCATTCAGTGGCACTCCAGCTCCCTGCAGTACCGAAAATTGGGATTGATCGAAACATTTTCAACGACGAACATAACAATGAATCATCGGACAGAGTTTAATGTTCGTCGTTGAAATTGTTTGTCGTAAAAATGTTCGTCGTTGAAAGTTAGTCGTTAAAAATGTTCGTCATTGAAAAAAAAGGCGTCGTTCATCACGAAGGCCAAGCTACTGGGCGTCACGTTCAACACGTCGTCCAGCGGGTCTGTCTCCAAACCCGGGTATTATAAGTTACTCGGCGGCAACAACTGGGGAGCCAGCATGGACCTTTGTTGTCTGCAAGAATAATCCAGCCCGTCCTGGATACGGAGCCACCGCCTGGAACTGCGCTGCCATCAACAATTAGACAATCAACACCTCCAACTGCTACAGTACCGCGGAGGCTTTGCGCCGGCCTGCCTAAGTGCACATCAGCCACCTAAATCCACCAAATCCCCCAAGTGGAGCCCCCCGAAGACCGCACTTGGCGCCTCAACCAGAAGCTCCTGGAGAAGATCGAGGCGGGTCAGATGAAGAACCCGCTGCCATACCGCCGCCTGCTCAGCGGCGCTGAGCTTGAACATTGGTGAGCAAATTTGCATAATGTTGAAGCACAATAGGCCCGAGGCTTGTAACCAATTAGGTATCTAGAGGAATTAAAACAGCACAAATATACCTCGGTACTCGATAGTCGGTATATTTTACATAATAAAACTGATCACAATTGTCATAAATCTAATTTATAGACATTAATATAATTTAAAAACCATAAAACACTTAAAAAAGTGGATTTTAAGTGATAATTTTGGATTCTAAATTTTTCAAAATTTTCACCATGTAACTGAAATTAAAATCATTTAAAGTTATCAGTTATCAGTTAAGTTAACTTAACTGATAACTTAACTGATTTAGTTTTGCCTAACTTAACTGATAACTTAACTGATTTAAATTATGAGCAAATAACTTAACTGATAACTTAACTGATTTAAAATTCTGTAACTTAAACATCCCTACTCAGCGCCCAGCAACACCCACCGTCACCGCCGTTTTTTTACTCTCAAGATTTTTAACCAATAGGTAGTTGACTGGTCTACTCCATTCGATATATCTACCTAATTTCTTTTTGTGTCGGTTGTCATGAACGCTTATCCCTATAATTGTCTAACTTTAAATTACTAATTTAAACTTATATCAATTGAATTGTCAAGTATTTATAAGTTGAAAACATCAAGTGTCAGTTTAATGCACATCCATAATATAATATACAAGCACCAAAAATTACACTATTGAAACTTATTCTTCAGAATTTTTTCACAAAGTCTCATTTTCTGCGATCGTTCACGCAGAATTTTTTTAACTGAACTTTGGCGCTCTTTTGGTGTTACTTTAGAAGCCCAAACAGCGTGAATTCTGAAAACAATCGATCGCATTTCTTCGCTGCACTTTTGCAATATGTCCTGTATCTCCGTGCTGAGGGACGCCATAAAAAGTGTATGGGGTTTGTTGCCTAAAAATTTAAAAATTTGTACCAAAAGCATATCACTACCAACTGCGACTACCGACAAAAGGTACTTGCTTACCTCCATAACTCCAGTTTTTCTGCGGAGTCAGAATCACTCGAATCCAGAGTCTAAGGGCAGATTTCACGACGGTGGTTTTTAAAAACTATGGTTTTACGTACGTTTGCATAATATGATTTGCAAATAACTTCATTAAGAACTGCCTGATTCGTTACAAATTTCGTAGATTTTCGTGAAGTGCGGTTTTAGCTCAGTTAAAGTTTCAGCAGAATAAAAACTTGTGGTGCTGCAAGATTAAAATTTCAACTGCGCTATAAGACCATGGTTTAAGAAAATTTAAAAAATTCGTAACGAATCAGGCGATATTTTGTAATGAAATAATAGCAAATCATGCAAAACGTGCATATATACCTATATATGTACTTTGATTCTGTACTCAAGTTACTCCAACTCCTTTGATTCAGGAGTCTATAGCAGCAATTTTATAGTGTAAGGTTAGATTCATATTTACATACAGCCGTTACCTATGTCCGTTTAGCCGACAAAATTACGAAACACAATCACACCACTAATAAAGATGAACGGACATAACTATGTAACTAGCCTAACAGCGAAGAGTGTGACACCTATTATGTAAACATTAATCCTGGCACTTTCGATTCGTTTTAAACATAAGAAAAACAATAAAGTGCTGAATTTTAGTAAGTTTTGACTCTAAGTCGGAAAAATTATTACATGTGAAAAAATATTTGAACATTAACATACCATATGCTTCAGCATGGTAAACAAATTGAAGGAAGCCCAGACTTAAGATGGTAACCGTAAATAATATATTCCGAACCATGACCTCTGTATCCGGCACTTTTCCAGATAGGTTTGTAATAATTCTGAAACAAGAATAGTTTTAATTTTAAAATGGCTTTATGGAAAAATTTTGAATTTCAAGATCGATGTTACATAAATTTAATATACATTTAAAAAATTACCCAGACTTGATGAGAAAAAAGTACATCTTGTGTCATTATTTATGTGAAATGACACTAAAAACTATATGTAGAAGATCTAAAAATTGATGGCTAGCAGCTGTAAAAAATTGCTTTATTGTACTTCAAATAACTGCACAAGCAAAGTCATTAGTTTTGCCTTAAATAAATCAAATAAACCTGAAGAATCTCCAATATAGGAACTCATGGCTTTCGACTTAATAATAAAATGACACTTCAAATCTTGATTGTATAAAGTAGCCAGCCACTACAAGGGAATACGGGACAAGGTCCATTTGCAAAATTAAACACAAGGCACTTATTTTTGTATCAACTGCAAAAATCCTGCTATTTCCAAAAAAACTAACATATTCGACGAGCCAGATGTTAAATGACTCAAAAAAATCAAAATGTTTTATTGTTT
Source organism: Trissonchulus sp. WLG1_4 (assembly GCA_030248245.1). Taxonomy (NCBI): domain Eukaryota; kingdom Metazoa; phylum Nematoda; class Enoplea; order Enoplida; family Ironidae; genus Trissonchulus; species Trissonchulus sp. WLG1_4. The sequence continues at coordinate 13,619 of JASANF010004648.1, read as the reverse complement.
TAACTGGAAACTTCTTAAAACGACATTATGCCGATCAAAAGAAATTGCATATTGTTGGAATGTAACACACAAATCAGTGCCATTGACGCCTTAAATTTGTCGAATACTCTGAGACCTATGGCCCATGCGAAATGCAAGCATACGCAGTTATTTTTGCGATATGTTTGGCTGATTGCAAAACATATTTCAAGGGTAGTCGAGCATACCAAAGTTGTGCAAGCAATTGTACGCCCTTTGGATATATACGCGATGCCTGAGGAGGCCGTGTTAAAGGTGGTCACGCATTCCTTACTGACTAAGTAAATCATACATGCTGACTGATGGCAGGCCTGATGTCTGCTATTTGCTCTGCAAATGTGCCTAAGTCATAGCTTAGTGTCATTTCCAGATGGTGAGAAAATACGCAAATACCACGAAGCATATTCATGTTACAATGAAGATACAATTAAGCCGCATTCCTAAAAGTATTAATTTGTAGGGGACATTTAGTTAGATTGAATTCCACAGGGACGATTTTATCTGTATCTTACAAATTACTTCCATTTATTTTTGTTGTAGTCACTCAGTAACTTTAACAAATTTATTTATACCTTACCTACATAAGTAGGGTGTTACTCGTACTACTGCCGTATGGTGTTCTTTTGGCAAAATTACAAAATTATGGCGCCACTTGATAATTATCGTGTTACTGGTGGCGGAATTTTATAATTTTGCCAGTTGAGGGGCCTGTAACCAAGAGTACATAATAGTGTCTCACTCTTTATAGAAGAAGAGTGAGACACTCTCCTTTCTGCCTGTGTTATAGCGCAGGCAGATGCGCTCGTCATTTCCAGCCCACATGTTGCCGTTTTATGCAACATGTTGGTAGCCAATCAGAAGCGACCTTCGCTTCTGATTGGCTGGACGCCTATGCACGTGCTCCAATCAGCACGCAGGCGGCCTCACGTGCTATTGTCTGAAATTTGTCAAAAACACATTTAACTTACGAGTTAACATTATATTCAGCACATACCAGCAATAATCGCTGAAAACGGTGATAAAAATGTCGGCAAAATATAATTTTTGGCAAAAAAAAACAAAAAACCCCCCAACTCGACCGATCATGGCAAAATGTAACAATGAAATGACTGTAATGGCGGCCAGTGTGCTGATTGGAGCACGTGAGGCCGCCTGCGTGCTGATTGGAGCACGTGCACAGGCGTCCAGCCAATCAGAAGCGAAGGTCGCTTCTGATTGGCTACCCACATGTTGCATAAAACGGCAACATGTGGGCTGGAAATGACGAGCGCATCTGCCTGCGCTATAACACAGGCAGAAAGGAGAGTGTCTCACTCTTCTTCTATAAAGAGTGAGACACTATTATGTACTCTTGCTGTAACGTAACTGTAAAGGCAAGAAGTATGCATCTAGTCGTAATATAGCATGGAATTAATACATAGATACATACCTAAAACAACAGGTGTATTTCATAAAGGTGATTTTGCTAAACCCTGATTTTACGTACGTTTCATATGATTTGCACATAATTTCATTGCAAAATATTGCCGGATTGTATGATTGGCTGATTCTTTACGGACACGGACAAAGTTGAACTGAAATCGCCTGGGTTTCTATCCGGACAAAAATAAATAGAATTACTCTTCTGGGCCCGATTTATCGAAGCAAAATGTTCGTCGTTGAAAATGTTCGTCGTTGAAAATGTTTGTCGTTGAAAATTTTGGATTGATCGAAACATTTTCAAAGACGAACATAACACGTAATTATAGGACAAATGTTCGTCGTTGATAAACACATGTTCGTCGTTGAAAAAGCAAATGTTCGTCGTTGAAAATGTTCGTCGTTGAAAAAACAAATGTTCGTCGTTGAAACATTTTCAACGGCGAACATTTCAACGGATGTCTTGAGCTTCCTTGAAATGTTGGTCGTTGAAAATTTTTTCAACGACGAACTTTTGTCTTTTAGAACATAATAATGTTCTAAAAAACCAAAGCTCGTCGTTGAAAAATTTTTCAACGACTAACAATTTCAATGACGAACTTTCAACGACGAACATTTGTTTTGCAACTACGAACGTTTGTTTTTCAACGACGAACATTTGTTTTTCAACGACGAACATTTGCTTTTTCAACGACGAACATTTTCAACGACGAACATTTTGTTTCGATAAATCGGGCGCTGGTGTATTTCATAAATGCGGTTTGGCTAAATCCTGGGTTTACGTACGTTTCATATGATTTGCACATAATTTCATTGCAAAATATTGACTAATTGTATGATTGGCTGATTCCTTACGGACATGACAAAGCTGAACTGAAATCGCCAGGGCTTCTAGGTATCCGGACAAATATAAATCTAACTACTCTTCTGGACACGTAAACAGACTAGGCCACGGACATTCAACTTCTGCAACTGCCTTAAGTATTTCTTAAACTCTTGTTTCACTCACACATTCTATGTAGTTAGTATGCCCTCGTTTAGGAGCGACAACCCGTAGCCTAGTATGGTTCCAAAACAAGGAAAAGGAGAATATGGTCACCACCTTGTGCCGAGCCACCGCATGGGCAAACATAAAAAAATTAACCGGGTTTACGACATCCTTTGGGTAGAGTCCTGCACGGGCCTATTTTTTTGGACCGTGACCTGACCCGGCCCGTTGCCTTCCGTCATCGGCCCGGCCCGGCCCGGCCCGTTAGGACCATTTTCAGGCCCGGCCCGGCCCGTTCAGAGTCGTCTGTCGGTCCGGCCCGGCCCGGCCCGTTTTCAGAATAAAGGTCCGTTGTCCATAGACTCCTCATATTGCATTTTCAAATAATTTTACTCGTACACCAATGGCGTACCCAGAAAAAAATGAAGGAGAACGAACTTACCATTTCTTTGTAATCGGTTAAAATGCACTTTTTAGCAATTTTAACACTTAAAACATTACAAACACAAGACCACCAAGCCACTTTTAATGTTTGTACACACAATTTTTGCCACAAATAAGAAAAATGAAAAATGAAAGAGTATATACTTTAAATGATTCTAATTTCAGGTACATATGGTGAAATTTTTGAAAATTTTTAATCTATGTATAATTTTTGACTTGAAATGTCACTTTTTAAATGTTTTTGAACTGTATTGATATCTGTAAATTCGAATTATAACAATTGCGGCCCAAGTGTAGTGTCCTACAAGTGTAGTGCAAACAAAACATTATTATGTACTTCACAAGCTGGCCAATCTAATATCTGGCTTGATTTTTTGAACTTTTATGTCCCTATTGTGTGAAGTCTGGCTTACAAATGATGATTGGTTTAAAATATTGGTAGATACTGGTAGTCCAGTGTTTGGCAGTAATTATTTGACATCATATAGCATTTCACTAGTTTCTCAGTAAACGTATAATTTTAAAGCGAAAAACTCTCTTTTGCAAACTATGAGCAAAACTGCTTTGGCGACACTACCACCTTAACTGATAACTTGAATAATTGAATTTTGCATAACTTAACTGATTTAAGCCCAACCTGCGGCAAAATCTTCAGTAAGTATTAAGAATTACGTTCAAGTAAGCTGACCAGCAGGTCAGCTAAAACCTGTTGTGCAGCAGATAATTATTTTATTGTAAAATGTGTATGCAAAAGTTCAAAGCGTTTTTATCTTACAATAAGTTGTTTTTGCAAAAAGATGCTGCCAGTTCAAAATGTACGGAAGTCTTAAACCTACAATTACAAATAAAAATACACTCACTCAAACAAAAAAATTGAACATTTTACTTATAAGTTCGTTACCGAGGTAAGGTCGAGGTGAGCCGTTCGTGACTGGTCGCTGCACAGAATAAAGCGACAAATACACTGTAAATCTAGGTGACACACGCACATACACACACGAGCTGATGTTAAACATGCAGACAGACGAAATTCTTGCACAGTTTAGTGTTATAACGCCAAAATCAAAATTAAAGACCTGTTGTGCTGTGGCACAACAGGGAAAATCATCCGCGCACACACACAAGATCATAGACGCGCACCCTAGAATATGAATTTATGTACAAATTATGCGAAACGTTCGTAGAACCCGGGTGTAGCAAAACCAATTTGTTACGTCTAACCTAATAATTTTGATTATTTTCTTTTCTGGAAAGTCACTACAACACTACTAAGCCAAAATGTTGAGCAAGAAAATAAAAAAAAAATGAAAATCGAAAGTAATTTTTACGCTTAGTACAGATAATTTGGCCTTGTCACGATATATACGCAGAGTAAGTTTTAAACATACGAAATTCAGACACTGTTTTACCATCAAATTTTTTCTTGTTCGTGCATTCTAGCAAATCCACAAAAAACCTGGAGTAGAAATGTAATTAAGGTCAGCCCTTAACTACAATTCATAAAACCTATCGTTAATAGGCGTACATAACTGTATATAATTTACTGTAGAAAAAGATTGAGTGAGACACATAGTTGCCTCACTTTCAGAAGGATGTTTACTCATTAGCTCACATAACAAAGACGAGCCATATGGGTGATTTTACAGATGTTAATGTGCTGCGCGGCAGGTTTTGGTTCACTGTATTTTCCGATACCTTTTGCATTGTTTTTTGTTTGTTACAAACAATTAACATAGTGAGCAACAAATACAATGTTAAGTTTTTAGTGTTCTGCCTTGTGGCTTCAGGTAGATTACCTAGGTCCGAGACCGAAGTGTGACTCCCCTGACTAGAAGGAAGGGCCTACGTCGCTCACTGAGCCTGGGAGGTACGTAAAACCTAAAACTACACTAAAACCTACGCTACCTAACTCGAAAATACAGAAATAACACGGAAAACCAGTTAGAATATGATTTATTGAAGAAAACAGGACATTTGGGGCAGATACAATTAATTGGGACAAGATATTAAAATAACTGGCCGCAGCCGGAAAACACACCCGACCGTCCTAGAAATTCGCGACAAAAACTGTGCCGCCTTTGATCCAGGCACTTTACGTCAATTTATCAAATGTGAATACATTACATACGTTGCACATTTGCTATTATAAAAACTTCGTTATACGTACTTTTGACAATAAACACGCTATTCACATTAATCACATTTCTTAGACTTACGTCACAACAAATGCAGGTAGATTAAGCTTTTGTAATGTATTATATACGCTGTGGATGAGGCTGATGTATAAAAAAAGAAAATTGAGCTACATACATACAAGCATACTGAACTGTATACAAGTTACAACTAAACAAGCACGTTTTGCGACTAAGTTACTAAATTTAGATAGGTTAAGTTGAAACTTGCTTTTATCTACCGATGATATTCTTCGAATATAAAACGCGGCACCAATGTTTTTTAAAGTCAACATTTCAAGCTTCAACATGCTTTTCTAACTACCGTTATTACCTCGAATTAGCCACCGGTCTTGAATCAAGCTCCTATCTTGAATAAAACTCCAGTCAAAGCACTCGCGAAATTATATAACCCCCGACTTGAATAAAGCTACCGTTTGGATTTTCACGGAACAATAAAGCCCCCGGGGCTTTATTCGAGGAAACACAGTAACTCTTGCATTGAGAATCTTTGAAAGTTTTCAAAACGGAAATTAATCGCTTTATAAGAAGCCTGTTTAATAAATCCATCAAGTACTATGTCTTGACCTGAGCGGGACTCCCCACTTCAAAACCGTACAACAATGGGCTAATGTGCGCTCCGCATTGGACGCAAGCCCCAATGCATAATAAGGTAATAGGGAGAGTGTCATAGTCGTCTTTATGCACTCTTGGTATATACATACTATCAATGGTTCAGTTTTCGAAATTTTATGGTGCATCAGCCAATCAGCGGTTTTATCTGACAATTTAATAAACATTTACGACCATAAAATGCAACGCATGATGCGCTAAATTCATCTTACACAATTCCAAAATAAGACAAAAAGTGTTATCGCTGTGCATTGCATGCATACGTGGGCAGCGGGCGAATGGCGAATTCTGGGGGGGGGGGGGTGAGCAACTGGCAACTGGGGGGGGGGGTGCGGAGCAACTTTTCCGTTTTCAGCTCATTTTCGCTTCGTGACTCGTGAGCCACCATTGCTGGCTTGTGACCTACCGATTTTGCTGTCGTAAGCAACTTCAAAACAATCAAAACAATCTGGGGGGGGGGGTGAAGCACCTGTCTGGGGGGAGGTTGCCTTTTTTCTGGGGGGGGGGGAAGTGAAAACTCTCCCAAACCCTCCCCCCACGCCCAATGTATGAGTGTATATGTACATATATGTCACATAAGGTCGGATTAAAAAGCATTCAGCTTCGTATAAGCAAGAGCAAAAGCAAATTTGCATTTTATATGATATGAATTTGCACTATTTAACTCTTTTAGTAAGTCTTTCTGATTCGTGATGACTTTCAAAATTAATTGACTTTATAATTTAGACAGTCTTTCTATTGTGTAGTGGCACACTCAATACTCTGTCATTTTCTTTGTTTTCTGAATTATAATATTTTGAATTTATTAAAACTTTACGTCGCTGGCAAAAAATTCAAGACTGACTGTGCAGTTACTAGTCTGCACACGACACATTTAATATGTGTGTTGCAATCGCAGACTGACGCTTGCTCCAATGCGTGAAAGAACCAGTATACGTATTGATTAGGACGCATTGGCTATGATTATCACTCTTCATCAGCGACGATGAATATATCACTACACACACATAGCGTGAGCACACACAGTACGATACACACCCACACATCTAGTGTATTTTTGCGACCTACCTGATTGTACAGTACAAATTAACACTGACAGCAGAGATACATGCTAATTGAGCGTTTGTACTATAGTATATACGCGGCGGCTGAGGCCGCCGCGTAAAAAATCCCTAAATCCTTACAATATGAGTGGAAACTGCCAAGACATAAAACTTGTTATAAAAAGACCGAATATTATTTAATAAACCGTGCATGCTTAAGGCTATAGAAATGTGAAGCGATCTAAATATGATATTGAATTAAAAATATGAGTTACTTTGTCTCATTATAAATTCAGATGATTAGGGTGAAACTAGAAAATTAATCTTACTCAAAGTAATTTATCTGCCGTTTATAACAAAAATATATACGGATGTCTATTGAAACTTCATTAGGTCTTATCAACAATTTACTCTAGAGAACACGTCAGCAAAGCAAGATACATAAATGAAAACTGTAAAACTTATTTATTAAAAATTATAGTACTTTACATAGGTAGGGGCACACTTGAATATGTTAAGGCATTAACATTAAAACAAAAGCTGTTGAACATAATTTACTATATTTACTACATTTATGATTTATTGTAGGTTCATGCCCATTAGGCGAGTTTTTGAATAAACTATTGATGTCTACTCAATGTTCACTCAGTGTCCACTTATGAACTGTCGAAAAAAGTGTTTTTCGTTACTAAACCTATTCTTGAATATTTGCTCGGTCCAATTTTTTTAATAGTGTGGAAATAGTACAGTGAGGGTCACTACTAAATTCTACTCCTCCTGAGGATCAAGAATATACATACTTTGTTGGGGCGAACTCTTACCATTTTTGAGCAATAAGCAAAAAATAAAGTGGCGCAACCTCTTGCCTGTTGCGCCACAGCGGAACAGGTATTTAAGTTTAGTCTACTATAGTTTGTGTGCTGTAGTGCAAAGTACGCTTTGTGTGTGCGGTTGCATATTTTACTGTATGTTTGCTGTACATTTGGGTCTGCGTTCGCTCTTGTTAGCCATTGCTGAAGACGTGATGCTACGTGGCGTCTACGTTGCGCATGTAAGCCCATTGGACAGTAATTTGGACGGGAAGCAAAATAATTCCCCGTTACACAATATGTTTGTTACTGCGCATTTATGCTGTGGCCGGTGCTGCAAACTGATGACTGATTATGTATCTTATATTCTGTGAACTCTGCTGTGTTACAAAACCCAATGCGCACCAAAAGTTTAAATGGAATGCTGCAGCATTTTCAATTGCTTCTTGAGCTTTTTAAGCTCTGGGCCCAATTGTATAAACATTGAAATTTTCTATCAATTTAGACCTGATTAAAGTGAAGCTTAATCTTTTGTTCAAGAGTCTGTGCTCTTTGAGATTGAATGATTTTTGGATGCAGACAGCTCCAGTTTTCTAGATCTGTTCATGTGCGGCCGGCCCTCTTCACGAAAAAAATGTAAATACTACACATGTACTTATATATCTAATACCTACAGTTTAAACTTCACTTTGCATTGACTCACAATTATTTTAAGCTGTGCAACAGGCTTTGCCGTAGTATACGGAAGTGGTTTCAAATTAATTTGCAGCAGGCTGCAATATTTAATGATTACATTTTGCACCAAACTTTCACCTGTTCCTGTTTTGCCACAGCACAACAGGTCTTTAATTTTGATTTTGGAAGAAATACATTGCGCTGTGCATTTTGCTTCCCTGTCAGTTTGTTCAACTTCCGTTTCTGAAGAAATGTGCGCGTGTCACATACATGTGCAGCAGAAACTAGCCGTCAGCGAAAACTGCCTATTGTATTAAGACTGTTCTGTTCAGTTGCGACACAGGCTAAATTGTTGCCAACAGTCACTCACTGCAACAACAAAACTTGATCAGATGCATTAAATAATTGTTTACCGTTTTGAATTGTAACAACGCAACATGTGACTTTTACAAGAAAAAGTCATATACATATCAAGAGACATGATTTTGCATCAGTAATGCAACAGCAACAACAACATAATGCAAGAAAGTCTTTTATAAAATATCAGGGCATAATATCAGTATTTCACACATAGTTACATAGCAAGTTAGGGTTCGTGCGTCAGTTCAGGTCAGTCTGAGTTTAGTTTATAATTCACTTTTGTCCTGTGTTTTTACGCGGCGGCCTCAGCCACCGCGTATATACTATAATACAGATCAGAGTTTAACACATATCTGCTTTGACTGTGTATTGTGCTGTGTGAAAATTGGTAGGTCCAAAATTTACGTTATATGTGTGTGTATGTTCTTGACGCGTGCTAATCTGTGATCTCAGGGTTGGAATATATGCATACGCTGCTTATCACGCTCACTCGGATACATAATATTATTATATGCGCGTACATACACAGTACACACATACGCTGTTGCAAAGAGCTGATACAAATGCACACAGGTCTACGTAATTCATTTGCATGTCAGTCGAATGGCATGCTTGCTAATCATGCGTAGTAATTGTAAAGTAACGAAACCTGTCAGAACAATATTTCCTAGATTGTTTAAACGCATGACGTGATCTTAATGGTTTGACGTCAAGAAAGCTCTGGCCAACCACACCTTGCGAGGCTGTGCAGGCCATTGCGCTTGACAACATCGTCGCTTGTCAGCGCCCAGACGTTGCTTTGGTAGCTGACACTGGGTCAGCAGTACGACGAAATAGTCTTTTTTTCTGGCGTATTGACTCAGATAGATCGAATTTACGAAGGTTTTTGCAAATTAAGTTATTAACTTTTAATGTTGCAGTTTGAAATGTTATGTGAAAGTTTCGGTTTTCAAAAATTTGCTGCCGCGTTTTATATTCGAAGAATATCCTCGGGTGTCTAAGCATGTCTGAATGAAATCTAAGTATCAAAAATTAGTTTAACCCTACTCGCAGAACGTGCTTGTTGTTTTGCTTCTATACGCTGGACTCGTCTACGTCACGTCGCGCACTGCACAACAGGTTTTAGCTGACCTCTGGTCAGTTTACTTGGAATTTTATCCTTGAAACTTACTGAAGGTTTTGCCGCAGATTGGGCTTGTTTGTCAGACTTTAGATTGATGATCCATGCTGGCCTGTTGACACATGCGTTGTGGGTGTGTTTTTTTCTGCGCCTGTGAGCGTGTGTGTCGATTGTGTGTTTGTCTGGGCATGTGCTAAATGTGACACAGCTGGCGATATAACACAACGCACTTTGCGACAAAATAAATGGACATATGTGGCACGTAAAGTTACTATTCCCATTCATGACTTATTTACAACAATAAATACGACTGAAATGTTCAGATCCGAATTTGCGAATGTAAGTTGTGTGAAAGACACACCGAAGCTCCTAATTTTGTACACTGATGGTGATGGCAAAAACACATAATTGGTGCAAGAGGCAAGTATATTGATTGAGTTTGAATTAAGTTATAAATCTTAAAAAATTTAAAAAAACTTCGCGTCTCTTTTTACTTTTTTCAGCCAACTTTTCTCAGCATCTGCCAAACCGTTTTTCACTATCATGGGCTCTATCGATGTGGTTTGTCATGCCATAACTTTTCTCCTATTTTCGTATTGAACGGTTGTGGCTTCGCTGAGAAATGTGAAAAAAAACTTCTTTTTTAACGCATTTTGTGAAAATGGTGACGTTCACTAACTTCTCAGTACAGTTGTTAGAAGCAATAAAACTTTTGTATATATTATTTGCAACAATTTGCAAGTCAGATTTACTTGTTTAGTTGTGAAATTGCGTGTTATTTTTTATTTTTTAGATTTGATACTATGGTGAACGTAATTTGAATTAGATGGTTTGTTGCTTCATAAACTTTCAAATTTCAATGTCTTCATACATAGATATACGTAGTGCCAGTCACATGACGTACAATGTACATACATACGGTATTACTATAGTAATTACTGATTTTTTTATCATTTTTTTGCGTTTAAAATCTATATTTTTAAATCCTAGTCAAGTTGTAACACCCTCAGAATATATAAACCCTATAACGAAGCCAAACAGCATAGCCGTGGTAGTCCAACGGTTAAACTTTTTCACGTCCGCTCACCAAAAATGCGTAGACTCGACACAAGTCAGTAACCTGATTTAGAAACTCGAAACGGCTGTTTGAGCAAATTACATTTTTCTTTTAGTTAATTTTTTTGTACATTGACTGAATTTTACCAATATAGTCAATAAGTCAGATAATTTGTTTTAGTTTAATAAATTTTGATATTTCCCACATTTTTGTTGATTTTTTACCGTAACGGCGAAAATTGCGAAACAAGTACATTAGCGGAATTAACGGAAGCAAGCCCGCAAGGCAATTGGGTCTTTTGATTTTTCCGTTATTCCCCCACCACTCCGGAGTTTGGAATTTACCGAACCGATTTGAATAATTTTTGCACCAACGGACTCCTCTTGACTTAAGGGCTTTAAAAATACTAATTTTAAAAAATTTTAAAATTTTTAAAAAATTAAAATTTTTAAATTTTTGCAAATTTTTAAATTTTTAAAATTTTAGCGATCCAATGCCCAAAAATTCTTATATAGAATACTTTCCTCATCTCAGAAAATGAAAAAAATGCGCATTTTGTATAAAATTCTAAAAGTTTTATTTTTAAACTTTGCATTTTTGAAGTCTTGAGGTCAAGAGCAGTCCACTGGTGCAAAAATTATTCAAATCAGCTCAGTAAATTACAAATTCCGGACTGGTGAGGGAATAACGGAAAAGACCCAGGCATTACTAATATGTAGGTAAAATGTAGGTGACGGATACGATTTGATGGAGGCGGAAGTGTAAAACACACTCCGCACGTGAGGTGCTCTAACCCTTCAATGCCCAGAGTATTTCTCTCTAGGCAACCTCCATCTGGCACCTTCTAGTTTTTTGGCCATTGCTCGAGCTACGTGCTACGTAAAGACATCGCGAAACCACCATTCGATAGAGAAATAAATGGTGAACAAAACATACATAATCAGTCGATTAATGGTCTAGGACGCACCGTTTTTGAGTTATAAGCGCTCAAAGTTGACAATTTTTAAAAACCTCACCCTAGAGTATCAACACAGCAACGGTGCGCCTGCCATAGTTAAATGCTAGAAATAAACTACATTATCCGCTGTATCTGATGCACAAAAACCGGACTGCTGGAGTCGCGTTCGAATTTCATAATGTGGTCTTGAAAAATACTACTTTTGCGATGAAAAAAAAATCAAATTTTCACATTGCTTAATTAAGCTTAGGCTTCGCTGTGTGGCAGTAGGACTAAAAATTGATGGCTCAATGCGATCATGTCACTAGAGTAAACTAGTCAAGTTGCATAGCTCCAGATATGGTATGTAGTCCATCATGTGGTATCTCCCATAATCCTGTGGGCATGAAACGGTTATAAAACAACTGAATACTAAATTTTTAGTCCGTGAGCTCAAAAATGAGCAATTTGAAGCTACTATATATTCCTAAAAAATCAACTAGATTGAAATCGGTTTCAGATTTGCAATTCACCATTCTCATAACAGGGTATAATAAGGAGAGTGTCATGCTCTTCCTATAACGTACTTTTTGTGGAATGTAAAAAAGCAAGAGCACTCAGGGGGGCTGTAACGCCGGAGGAAAGACTGCACTTTGAGCCGCGGCTGGAGAGGGGGCTGCAACTTGAGCTGCGCCGGGGGGGGGGGCGGGGGGACTGCACCTTGACCTGCGGTTGGGGGAGGGGCTGCACCTTCAGCTACGATGGAGGGAAGACTGCACTTTGAGCCGCGGCCGGGGGGGGGGGGGGGCGCTGCACCTTGATCTGCAATTTTTGCTGTTGAAGAAATCTTTGCCAAGTTTTAAATAATTTCGCAATCTTAAAACGTTTAATAGGACTAAAGGGTTTAAAAATTAAGCTTAAAAGTGCTTTTTTAAAACAACCGGATTAAAAAGGGACTTAACTTTTAGTGCTGCTTTTTAGTAGGACTAAACGGATTTAACTACATATGCACGCTAATGACAAGCGTGCATGTTATATCCGTATAGTCCAGCACAGTGACAGTTTTGGAATGGGGCGAGACTAAAATTAAGCCGCTGACTTATTTTAATATGTTTAGTCCGTTTAACCTGGTTTGCCACTCCTAATCCTCGGTCTAAATTAAGTCCGGTAAAGAAATAGGCCCTTGCTGAGTAAAATGTGTTTCCGTGTGGCCTTGCAGCCACCAATCTCTCCAGGCGAAAGCTATATCCCGGAGTCACACATCTTTGTCTTCAATTCAGAGTTGAGAAGAAGCCAGTCTTGAGTTTACTCAAGAAGCCAGTCTGACCGTGTTGACTGTTTCTACGCATTCCTCAGATAATTCTTTTTAAAGCAAAAAGCTTTTCAAAGCAAAAAGTTTTACTGACTGTGCACTTTTATTATAAACCTACTTTTAATTTCTGAAGCCGAAAAATTATGAAAACTAGATAAGAAAAATGCCCTGCGGGACGCTGGTAGCATAGTAGGCCAATTTGCAATATCCATGTATATATATGATTCATTGTATGAGAACCGAAACAGAAGCTGAAAAAATGACCTGTTAAAAGTCTGCAAACTAGAACATTTTGACTGAGCAATAGGCCGACTGCTGCGCCCTATTATTGCGTTTCGGCATCGGCTAAAGTTGAGGCCCCTCCCTTATTTTTTCCTTGTTCCGCCCATATAATATTTGGGCCTGCTGCGGCGCCTTTTTTTGCGGGCAATTTTAGCGATTATTAGGTCTTTCTTCCTTAACAGGAGCCATTAATTGACAAAGTAGGTAGTATAATACTTAATAAGCATGGTATTGTCCTGTCCTGTCTGAATTATTGTGTATTGCCAAGAGTACGTAATAGCAAAAACATTCTAGCTAATCGGCCAAGGAACAATGCTCCGGCCGAAATAATTGTTTTACGCCTTGATTTCA